>CM049415.1:1907500-1910000 GCA_026929865.2 Hyperoplus lanceolatus | reverse complement strand
TTAGAGTTGAAATGGGGAGACAGAGAGAGAGAGAGAGAGAGAGAGAGGGGGGGTGACCTGCAGTAAAGGTCCACGGGTCGGATTTGAACCGGCAACCACTGCAACTAAGGCCTGAGCCAATATGGTACGCGCTCTATCCACTACACCACCGGAGCACCCCGATTAAATGTATTTTAACCGAACAATGGTGCAACTGCATTGAGATGTATGTTTGGTATGTGACTCTTAGCTCAGAGGAAGATTTGCATATTGTGTCTCGTTGGGTTCCTGGAATTGTACAAAATCAAACTGTCATCGCCTCAGAGTAATTACCCTTTCATCTGTATAAGAATGTAAAACACCAAAAATCCACCTGTCTTTCATAATTGCTTGGTGGGATTTTTTTTTAAAAATGGCTCCTCCCATACACTCATACTTATATAACACAGTTTGTTCAACCACACACAGACACGTAGCAAAACAGCCCATAGAGACACAGCAGAACGCGTCATAATCGGAGGCCACGCCCATCGTGGGGGAAAACAATGCACAGCGCTCCATTCCTACACCCCCTCCAGACAGAACTTGCAGACAAATTATACGTTATAGTATAATAAACATGTCATTTTCATTAGCGACATGATCCATTCTGCCATCACCGGGCCCGAAAACTTAAATAATTTATTAGCTAAAATCAATATCCTCATTCATAAATGTGTAAAATCACCTCTGCCAATAATCTGAATCATCTTCCTGAGCGGAGAATTACAAATATTAATATTACATTTTGTACATCGAGCAGGTAGGTTTTATGGAGGAATCCATGTTGGAAGCGTCATGGTTGTAATGTCATCAGGTGCATTGTTTAGAATTTAGAATTGTTCTTGTCCTTGAAGGCCACTGTAGCTTCTGTTATTATTTAAAAGGGTTGGGGTTACCTAGGGAGCGTTGCATTCTAGAACTTTGTAGAACTTTCTTGATGATGTCATATAACACACTGCACCTTTAACATCTGTACACGAGAATCAGGACATCCCAAAGTATTTTTTCTACCACAGTAAAAGCAGGAGAAGGTTAAACCTGCTTTTATCCAGTTCCCTGATTGTGAACACCTGAGTTTGATTTGAGTGACTCACACACCTGCTCAACCAATCAGTGGAAGAGGGACGAGGGAGCACACACAAAACTCCAAAAAGGTTCTCTGCGTTTATCTGAAACAACACAGAACCATTTTTTAAAAACACTGACATACACGAGACATTTGTTATGTCCAATCTACAGTTGCCAACCACATCACTGCATGCACTGGTCAGAATTTGATGTATTATTCCCATAAAATCCACCTTTTACTCTACTATGCTTTAGACTCTACTATGCTTTAGACTCTACTATGCTTTAGACTCTACTATGCTTTAGACTCTACTATGCTTTAGACTCTACTATGCTTTAGACTCTACTATGCTTTAGACTCTACTATGCTTTAGTACTTGGGACGTACTTGGTGAAACTGAGTGACAGGCCAGCAGCACCCTTCTGTAAAGGAGAAATGGAGACCAAGGTTTAATAAATAACAAGAAAATCTTTACAATTACAAGTGTTTGACTGAAAAATGCATGTTGCGGTTTTTGAGTCACAAATAAGATAATTTTTCGGACAAATATAACTTTGCTTTTGATTTATGTTGTTAATTTATTCTAACATTGATAACAGTGAAATAAAAAATATCTCGTGTCACACCATCATAAAATCAACTGAAGATGTCAATTCAATGTGAATAATATAATAATAATAACCCTACTATATATAAAAACAAATAAAGTGCAAAATGGGGCATTAAATGTCATGAACAGAGAAACACAAGCTACCTTTTATAAACTGTGCATGTTTAAAATAAAATAACTTAATAAATTGAAAGCAAGGTTATATTTGTCTTATCTTTGCCTTGTTGAGTTTTGTGATCTGTTGCACCCCCTATTTGGTTATATGTGTATGCACGGGGTGGTTAAGTGAATTGTATTTTCAATGACCAATTTTGTTACCAACAGAGCAAATAAAAAGCATATTCTCACCACAGAAACTTGATCCTACAGTCAAATCGCTGGCTCCTGGAGCAAGATATACACGGACCAAGTTTACTTCTACACAGTAAATTTTGAAGTGTTAAAATAACACTAAAAGAGTTAAATTTAACACCATTTCCGAGTGTATTTGGTCCCACTCAGAATTGGAGTTAAATTAACTCTCTTCAAAGTGTTACAATTTTAGAGTTAAATTAACTCAAAATAGAGTTAAAAATACACTGTATAGTGTTATTTAAAGCCTTATAGAGTACTTTCTACACCCCGTCTTTTAACTACCGAAATTGACACCAACACTAGGAGGCATTCTACTCCAGCTGTTGTTATATTAACTCAGATAGAGTTAATGGAGTTTGACACTGCATATTTAACACTGGGGAATTAACTGTGTATCTGCAGTAAAAAGAAGAAAGAGAAAAAACACTTCTTTAGGAGAACAGTGT
>CM049415.1:1895000-1900000 GCA_026929865.2 Hyperoplus lanceolatus | reverse complement strand
TGGATATTATAATTACTTTCTACAAAATCTGCTAGGAAATAAAACCCAAAATTCTACACACTGCTGGTTTAATGTAATATAAGATATAAGATATATGAGTTATTTTTCTCTCTTACAGGACATAGCTCGATTTGCACCGTGGAAGATAACTGTTTTTCTTTCTTTCTCCATGTTGTGGCTCTACTTGCTGCTACAGATTGCCTTCAGACCGTGCATAACAGGCGAGTGAGTATATTTATTCAAATAAAAGGATTTGAAATGTTAAAAAAATCTAAAAGTTGTACTACAAAGAAATTCATCATATTCTAATGCATAGATTGCGTTTGTATTTGGTGCAGCTCGGTCCAAACATTGGGAGAGCAGCTCAACGTGTCTCACACTGCTTTTGTGGTGAGTTTTATATAAAAGCACATTAAAGAGAGCGATGGTTTAATTTACGTTTTCAGGGGCTGAAAATTATTGTTTTATTGCTATAAAAAGATTATCATCTGCCATCCCAAAGCATCATATTCTGCCACACTGTACTCCTGAAGAAGTGGGAATTCTGTTTCCTCTTTTTGCTGCAGATACACAGTAAATTCCCCAGTGTTAAATATGCAGTGTCAAACTCCATTAACTCTATCTGAGTTAATATAACAACAGCTGGAGTAGAATGCCTCCTAGTGTTGGTGTCAATTTCGGTAGTTAAAAGACGGGGTGTAGAAAGTACTCTATAAGGCTTTAAATAACACTATACAGTGTATTTTTAACTCTATTTTGAGTTAATTTAACTCTAAAATTGTAACACTTTGAAGAGAGTTAATTTAACTCCAAATCTGAGTGGGACCAAATACATAACATATATGATATGATATATATGTATATATATATATATTTTTTTTTTGCACATAATATTAAGCGCATATACAGTGCCACAGTGTAGCGGTCTCAAGCAGTTCACAAGGCCCCTCGAGTCAGTGCTTAGAACACTAGTCCATTGTTGGCTTGACTTTTTTTTTGTTATTCTCAATTTATCTCAGATGTTGTGGTGGTTCTTGTCATGCCCGCTAATGTGTGCGCACGTTTGCAGATATTCAATAGATCAGTTTTTAATGTAGCCTACTCCACAATTGTATACTATCTAGACACTATCTTTAAAAAGGTTTTTTGCATATCATTCTGTATGACTAATATCATTTATGAACTGTCATGTTCTCAATGCAGTTGCACCATTGTTCGGTTAAAATACATTTAATCAGGCTGCTCCGGTGGCGTAGTGGATAGAGCGCGTACCATATTGGCTCCGGCCTTCGTTGCAGTGGTTGCCGGTTCAAATCCGACCCGTGGACCTTTACTGCAGGTCACCCCCCCCCCCCTCTCTCTCTCTCTCTCTCTCTCTCTCTCTGTCTCCCCATTTCAACTCTAATAAAGCTTGAAAATGCCAAAACAATATCTTAAAAATCAAATAACAATGCATTTCATTATGCACTGATTTCATACCTTTTGTAAGCTTTGCAGGTGGGGTATAGGTTGTGTCATTGGTCTGAGAGACCCTATGAACCCTTAGAATATGTGAACGTCCCAGTTACATGTCACATAACGTACATAGCGTACATAACATACATAGCCTGTAGCCTGTAGCCTCTGGGTCTGCTTCAAGCACATCTTTTTGTTGGTATGTTTAGGGTGTGTGGGAACGTCTGCACTCAAAAACACATCCAGCTAAAGTATAATATGCAAATTTCCCATGATACATCTCACATGCTGTTTGAGAACATACTCAATTCAGTTCATTTAAAGGTGCAGTGTGTGTTATATAATATAGGAATATTTAGTGACAAAGGAAGTTTTATAAGGGTGAAAAATGGCTTAAGTCGCAAGTTAAACATTAATTAAAAGGGTTCATTCCTGTTATGTTGTTACACAATTGACAGACATTGTTATCAAAATGTCAACAGTCATATTTTGACCTGTTTGAGTGAAATGATTAATAAATATCATATATTCAGTCTTTGGTTAAGTTTTCTTGTGTTTCCTGAAAACTGACAAAATTACTTTAGCCATTATTTTAAGAGGGTGACGATATGCAAATGTTCCATGATACATCTCACAAGCCATTAGCTGTTTATATTTACGGTTTTGACTTTTCGGGGAACGGGCTAGGCGGGGCACTGGCTCTGAGAGACAAATATTAACGTGGTTAGTATAAACATAAACAAACATTCGCCAAGTGTTCGCTAGAGATTACCTATGTGCCTTTTAAACATCATAACATGATAGAGAGAGAGGGAGGGAAGGAGAGAGGGAGGGAAGGAGAGAGGGAGGGAGGGAGAGAGAAAGAGGGAGAGATAGAGAGAGATTACCTATGTGCCTTTTACACATCATAACATGATAGTGAGAGAGGGAGGGAAGGAGAGAGGGAGAGAGGGAGAGAGGGAGGGAGGGAGAGAGAGAGAGGGAGAGATAGATATTACCTATGTGCCTTTTAAACATAACATGATGTAGGGGAGACCCGGTACAGTTGTAACACGGGACGGTTGTAACACCTTGAATTCCTCCAATCAGAAACAAGCTAGAGTGATGACACTCACTGTGCTCGTGCTCCGTCAGTTTCCCTCCTTTCTTTCAAAAGGAGAGCCACATCTGATACTTCAAGAAGAAGTTATCAACAAAAGTCTGTTTTTGAGGTAAAGAAAAACATTTGTTGGATTCTGTCCTTATATCAAATGTCTATGAATCCAAACAAGTATTATTGGAATCACTGTTTTGTAAGCTAAAAGTCAAAATGGCTAACAGGTGTCAAACTAATATTCAAACTAGCTCACATGAGATGAAACATGGTTGGTGATACTGGGACAGTAGTAACACCCTGTTACAATTAACACACAATTAAATCATTTCATCATATACCTGTTTGAGGTAGTGAGTCTTGGCCTTGATCTCATGTTTGAGGTTGTGTGTTATAATCATTAAATCAATCTCATGTTTGAGGATGTGTGATCTATACTCATTAAAGCATTTCTTACATTGTAATTCGATGGCTTCTTTTTTGTCATGCAGTACGAACAAAGGTAATGATTACTTAAAAACAAGACATTAATAGTCACAATAATATGACTGATCAATAATATATTTCATTTTGAGTATATGATTGATTAATTCTGAATATTTTAGACATGTTACAACTGTCCCTGACATGCGTTACAACTGTCCCTGTATACTGGGACAGTTGTAACAGTAGAGAGTCTGTATTATAATTCATTTTGCAACCTTTACACATTTCATAAAACCACTTAAATACCAAACTTTCAGCAGCTAACAGATTGAAGTTTATAATATAACAAATTGGTTACTCTAGTTTAAATAGGTTTGGATTTATCGCAAAAATTGCAAAAAGTGTTACAACTGTACCTGGTCTCCCCTACTCCCCCACCCTTACCCAGGGCAGGTGGACTGGGTACCACAACACTGAGCTGAGGGGGAATGGAGGCTGGCCAGGGAACTTGTATAACTTATCGTTTGACCCCTTATACAGTATATGACTTGTAGGCTTCACACCTAGTTGTAGTAATGTGTTAAATCAAAAAAATAAACATTTTGTTCTCCCAGGAATTGTAGAATCTTTCGGCCCAGCATCCATTTAATTTGAACTCTCAAAAAAAAAGGTGAGGGAGGGGGCCGAGCGGAGCTCGCGGCTGAAAGGGTTTGCTGAATTTGACTCAAGTGTCCGCGTGTGACACATCTTGCACATTATTTTAGTCTGTTATGAGTCTGAAGTATTTTAAGAAAACACAATTAATTTTACCTTTCCTCTCGACCAAAGGCTGACTTACTGCCGTCCTCCGAAGTTTTTCCAAAATACCCGGCAATGCGCAACATCTCCCTCCTACTCTCTGAACCTGCTGAAAGTTAAGAGGGAGGGGCCGAGTGGAGCTCACGGCTGAAAGGGTTCGCTGAATTTAAAAGCCTGCATGCCCCGGCGTGCGGAACAAGGATAGTTTAATAACGATTATTTTGTTTTCATGATTGAGGGAAGCTTTAATAGTAATCGAAAAATGAAATTCATGTTATTGCCCAGCCCCTCAAGAAGGGTGACTTAAATTGTGCGGAATTTAGAGAGGTTTAGTATGCCTTTCAAATTAAGGGCCTGATAAAAATTTTTTTTGTCTTTGTCCACTTTCATACCAGTTTTGGACAGTTTGAGTTAAAATGGTGACATGTTCTTTGTTCTAATCCTTTAGGACAACATCGCTGCTGGCAGAGGAGGCATCATAAACAGACTGCGTTTACCTCAACGAGGATCCTGATCTGCTGCAGGACTGCATGGTGAGTGTATGCAAAGTAGTTGGTGCCTTTGCCACATTTAAAACAAAATGTTTTGTTTGTTATAACATGTTAATGCACAAATGCAATGTATCACAGTAAAGCCAGTGGTTTAAGGTTTCAAAGGCTTTTTATTTAATGGATCTGCTACAGAATTTTTATACTTCGTCTACGTCTTTTTTTTCTTAATTAAAGAATGTTTTTAATTCTTAATGAATGTGTAGGCTAATATTGTGGTTTACAAAAGGCCAATGGTTTAAGCTTTTAGACATTTTTGATTTAATGTCTGTCTCTGCCACAGAGGCTGAGCATTAAGAATTTAGTAAATGTTGACATTCTATGCAGTTTTACAGTACACCCTGTGGTCTTGGGAGGCTGGTTTCAAACTGCTTAGGTTTTAGATGGAGTTCTTTTAATTGTCTTAGGTCTTAATGGGTTAATGAAATTAAGTTTTAAAAATAATTTGATAGATAAAGTGAAAACTAAATACACATATTTTCCTTTCACCAGGACACAGCTGATCCATGAAACCACCAC
Source organism: Hyperoplus lanceolatus (assembly GCA_026929865.2). Classification (NCBI taxonomy): domain Eukaryota; kingdom Metazoa; phylum Chordata; class Actinopteri; order Uranoscopiformes; family Ammodytidae; genus Hyperoplus; species Hyperoplus lanceolatus. The sequence continues at coordinate 1,895,161 of CM049415.1, read as the reverse complement.
TACACCTTCGAAGAATTCCAAGAAGATTATGGAGTCAAGATGTAGCTGAACCATCAAGATAGGCCCAAAGCTTGAACACTAACATACACCAGTGAGAAGAGCTGACCCTGGTTGAGTCATGTGTGAGACACTTACAGCTCTATGTTCCTGGACTGAGAGAT
>CM049415.1:1882500-1892500 GCA_026929865.2 Hyperoplus lanceolatus | reverse complement strand
TGATATAAGTTTTGAATTAAGAGCTCAAGGTGTAAACTTCTTAAATCTTGTAGTAGAAAATGAGATCTTAAAGGTGCAGTGTGTAATATGACATCATCAAGAAAGTTCTACAAAGTTCTAGAATGCAACGCTCCCTGGGTAACCCCAACCCTTTAGAATAATAACAGAAGCTACAGTGGCCTTCAAGGACAAGAACAATTCTAAATGTTAAACAATGCACCTGATGACATTCCAACTATGACACTTTCAAGATGGCGGCACTAGGCCTTGGTCCAAGATATGCAGAAATATGGACTTATATGAGACCATTTCTAAGGGAAAAAAAAAAATAAAAAAAAAAAATTCAGCTGTTATGCACTAAATTAAATGTACTTATGGATATTATAATTACTTTCTACAAAATCTGCTAGGAAATAAAACCCAAAATTCTACACACCGCAGGTTTAATACAGGGACAGTGCATATTATCAAACATTTCTGTCAATATGCCAGAATTAGCCAGAAGGCTATTTTTCATCTGCAGTCCCTAGACAGATGGTAAAAGTCACCCTAAAAGAAAATAAAGTTACACATTTACATAACACAACATACCTTTAGTAAAACGTACTCTTCAAAAGTAAGTAAAGTAAAAAGTACTATTAAGCTAAAATATACAATAAAAACACAGCAGAGCAACAATCAGACAACAGCAGACAATGACATGAACAGGTTAATGGTAATGTAGACAGCTCTGATTATCAATGAGACATTTCTTTAACTGGAATTTAAATGCACTGTGCACTTTGCTCTTTGTGTAAGTCCGTCATTCTGTCTGTCACTGTCTGTGTCTGTATGTATTTGTGCTTACAGTATATGTGCTGTTTGTGACTTGTGTGTTTTTCAAATGTTCCCAAATGCAAGACAAATTCCAAGAATTGATGAGTGACTTGTCTTTTTCTGTGGTATTTGACCTGAATGTGTTTGTCACGAGGCATCAACTCGTGGCGTTCCAACTATAGCAGGTTGCACCAGTTTTTGTGGTAAGCCCTTTCGCCCTCTGGCAGTGGAGAGATGCTCATAAAAAGAGAGAGAGACAGAGAGAGAGAGAGAGAGACATCGGAGAGAGAGTGAGAGACATCGGAGGACCCAAGCATCGAGACACCACCGACAGAGCATCTCTCGTCTCGGCCTTTCTACAACCATTTCCTCCACACGGTAAGAGCACCTCCTCATGATACTATTTACTTTAGTTGCTTTGTTCGTTAAATTTAACATTTGGAAAGACAAGAAAAAAAGTAAAAAGCAAAGGGCTGTTATGCTCTACATTGTGCCATGGTACACACAGGCACACACAAATGAATGCAATTGAATGTAGAAAGAGAAGGCTTTAACCTAAACCTTTTTGGGCAGTTTTGAGCACATTTTTTAAACTAAATTTTACTTAAGTGTATTTATGCGTTCTAAATAAACTACACTTAAAGACCTACTTCACTGATGGAAATATGACAGTGTATTGAACTCTGTATAAATGTGCAAAACATTTTAGAAATCGGTTCATCCTAGCCTGAGAAAAGGCAGAAAGAGTGTTTTATGGTCTCACTGTCTAAACCCTACATTTTCCCATGGGTGACATCACACAAGGTAAAATGTAGGGTTAGGATTAACAGGACAGCTGGGGGGAACCAAGGGAAGACTGAGGGAAGACTGAGGGAAGAAAAACCTCATTCATTATATTATAATGAGTGATTTTATAATGATAGAACGCCAGCTCCGTATGGGTGAAGTATTCCTTTAAAGATATCTGGACCTTTATTTGACAGTTGAAGATCAGAGCGTAGAGAGTAGAAATGCGTCAAGTTTTTTTTACTTGAAAAGTTTACAAACTTTTCCCGAGTCACAGCTCTTTCTATTTTGTTCTTTTTTTTTAATATTGCAACATTTACACTGCAATAAAGAACGGTAAAGAAAGCAGTACAGCTGGGGCCGCTAATTATAAGGCAAGGCAAGGCAAGTTTATTTATATAGCACAATTCAGACACAAGGCCACTTAAAGTGCTTTACAGGGGCAAGATTAGAATACATAAAACACATTATAAAACATTTAAAAGCGAATAAAAGAAGCAAATAAAATAAAAATTGCAGGTTAAAATGGAAACAGAAAAGTCTTCAGACTCGATTTAAAAGAGCTGAGAGTTGCAGCAGAGAAGTTCTCTGGGAGTTTGTTCCAGATTTTTGGTGCATAATAACTAAAAGCTGCTTCTCCTCGTTTAGTCCTAACTCTTGGGACTGTAAGTAGACCTGTCCCAGATGACCTAAGGGCTCTGGACGGTTCATAACGTATCAGCATATCAGTAATGTATTTTGGCCCTAAACCATTTAGTGCTTTATAAACCAACATCAGAATTTTGAAATCAATTATTTGAGTGACAGGAAGCCAGTGTAAAGACCTCAGAACTGGGGTAATGTGATCCACTTTTTTGGTCCTAGTGAGGACTCGAGCAGCAGCGTTCTGAATAGTATCATTAACATTTATCATTAATGTGTATACCCAGGGGGCAAAGTGATTTTATGGCCAAAATTTCACCTCTGGCTTTACCCAATATCTAGTTTTTTGGTTTTTAAAGATATGCAAATGTGTGCATCATTTGTGAAATCTGCTAAATTTGCATATAGCTGTACACAATTTGTTTTGAAAAGAGACTTACACAAAATCCTTGTTTTAATGGCAGTAATCAACTGGCAAAGTTCCATGATGATATCTTTAAGTTACCCTCGCATTTAGCCGTGGTTCCTCTTTCCAGCAGGTAGTTGTCCAGGTTGTCCATTGTTTTTTTCTTCCCTCGGGATCGTATACATCTTTTATTAAATGTATTTTTATTTGCATTATTGTTATAATTATAAGAATATATAAATATTATTTTTCACACACAGCTAAAGCTCTATTGCCACATGGACGAGTTTTTAGTTTTTATTAATACAAAAACTAAATTATTGTACAATAACAGAAAGCTAATTAAATTGTTCTTATCCCTCCCAGTAGACGTCAGTTACTGTTGATATTGTGCAGTGTTATGTGCAGTTAACAGTTGTAATTGGTGCTGTCTGTCTGTCTGTCTGTCTGTCTGTCTGTCTGTCTGTCTGTCTGTCTGTCTGTCTGTCTAATGCATGTAATGTGTGATTTCAGACCTTACCGCTACCATGATGCTGCCCCTGCTGATCATCCTGTTTGCGCACAGCGCGCATTCAGTATCAGAGAGTAAAAAGACACACACACACACACACACACACACACACACACGCACACTCACGCACACACACGCACACACACACACACACACACACACACACACACACACACACACGCACACACACACACACACGCACGCACGCACACACACACACACACACACATGCACCCATGCACACACACACAAACACAAACACAAACACAAACCACAAACACAAACACAAACACACACACCTCTGACCTCATGTGTCTTATGCTCTTTCAGATTTGGAAATAAACATTAGCAGTAACCCCATCGTGTTTTTTGGAAAGAAGTTTGACCGTATATATGTGAGTATAGGATGAAACCTGTCTGTCTGTCTGTCCTGTCTGTCTGTCTGTCTGTCTGTCTGTCTGTCTGTCTCGTCTGTCTGTCTGTCTGTCTGTCTGTCTGTCTGTCTGTCTGCCTATCTGTCTGTCTGTCTGTCTGCCTGCCTGTCTGTCTGTCTGTCTGTCTGTCTGTCTGTCTGTCTGTCTGTCTGTCTGTCTGTCTGTCTGTCTGTCTGTCTGCCTGTCTGCCTGTCCTGTCTGCCTGTCTGCCTATCTGTCTGTCTGTCTGTCTGTCTGTCTGCCTGTCTGCCTGTCTGCCTGTCTGCTTGTCTGTCTGCCTGTCTGCCTGTCTGCCTATCTGCCTGTCTGCCTTCTGTCTGTCTGTCTGTCTGTCTGTCTGTCTGTCTGTCTGTCTGTCTGTCTGCCTGCCTGCCTGTCTGCCTGTCTGTATTTCCTTCTAAACTGTCATTATTAAAGTTTAATTCACAGGGCAGTGTGTCTTTAGTAGCCATAGTACCAACAACGTCTTTATTGTTAAAAGTAAAATAGCTCTTGCGCTCCGGTGGTGTAGTGGATAGAGCGCATACCATATTGGCTCCGGCCTTCGTTGCAGTGGTCACGGGTTCAAATCCGACCCGTGGACCTTTACTGCATGTAAACCATTTAATCCACCATTTCAAATGCTCCATTTCTTCATTTCTAATTCTGTAAGTTTTTCTTTCCATTTCTAAGATATTATTTAAAGGTGCAGTGTGTAATATGACATCATCAAGAAAGTTCTACAAAGTTCTAGAATGCAACGCTCCCTGGGTAACCCCACCCCTTTAGAATAATAACAGAAGCTACAGTGGCCTTCAAGGACAAGAACAATTCTACATTTTAAACAATGCACCTGATGACATTCCAACTATGACACTTTCAAGATGGCGGCACTAGGCCTTGGTCCAAGATATGCAGAAATATGGACATATATGAGACCCTTTCTAAGGGGAAAAATAATAATTCAAAACAATTTTTTCAGCTATTATGCACTAAATTAAATGTACTTATGGATATTATAATTACTTTCTACAAAATCTGCTAGGAAATAAAACCCACAATTCTACACACTGCAGCTTTAAATTTTGCGAAGAAATAAATTCCTGTTGGATTTTGACTCACTATTTCGTAGTTGACCACCACCGGTATGACTGTGTGAGTGAATGGAACCTGGAACCCACCGGTATGACTGTGTGAGTGAAGGCAAGGCAAGGCAAGGCAAGGCAAGTTTATTTCTATAGCACAATTCAGACACAAGGCCACTCAAAGTGCTTTACAGGGGCAAGATTAGAATACATAAAACACATTATAAAACATTTAAAAGCGAATAAAAGAAGCAAATAAAAATAAAATAAAAATTAAAACTCGATTTAAAAACATAATAAAAGAAGCAAATAAAATGAAAATTGCAAGTTAAAAAGGAAACAAAAAAGTCTTCAGACTCGATTTAAAAGAACTGAGAGTTGCAGCGAATGGAACATGGAACCCACCGGTATGACTGTGTGAGTGAATGGAACATGGAACCCACCGGTATGACTGTGTGAGTGAATGGAACCATGGAACCCACCGGTATGACTGTGTGAGTGAATGGAACCTGGAACCCACCGGTATGACTGTGTGAGTGAATGGAACCTGGAACCCACCGGTATGACTGTGTGAGTGAATGGAACATGGAACCCACCCGTATGACTGTGTGAGTGAATGGAACCTGGAACCCACCGGTATGACTGTGTGAGTGAATGGAACCTGGAACCCACCGGTATGACTGTGTGAGTGAATGGAACATGGAACCCACCGGTATGACTGTGTGAGTGAATGGAACCTGGAACCCATTCTGTCTTAATGTTTCAATTGTTTGTCTCTTTATCAGTTGTTGTGTATGTGTTGTTGTTTTTGCTTGCATTTCATGGACCCACCGGTATGACTGTGTGAGTGAATGGAACCTGGAACCCATTCTGTCTTAATGTTTCAATTGTTTGTCTCTTTATCAGTTGTTGTGTATGTGTTGTTGTTTTTGCTTTGCATTTTCTTGACTCAACATCATTGCAAATGAGCCACACACACACACACACACACACACACACACACACACACACACACACACACACACACACACACACACACACACACACACACATATATTATATATTATATTATATTTCATTCATAATTAATATTTTTATGGAAAATCCATGTGTCTTTCTTCAATAGCTTCTAATTCATCCGACCCAGTGTCTCCAAATTATTTGATCACACAAAATTCCACCCTAATCTTACACACACACACACACACACACACACACACACACACACACACACACACACACACACACACACACACACACACACACACACACACACACAGTCCCATTATTCTTCTGTGATTGTGCTGTCCTTCTGATTTTAACAGGTGAACCTTACCGACACCGTCCTTGCAGTTTGTTTTCATGACTATATGGGCAGAGGATCTCAGGAGTGCATCTTCAGGTCTACTGGTGGAAACGCGTCTCCCATTTCAAGTTCAAGTGGCAATGTATCAGCTGACGAATTAAGAGTCCTTAGGAGCAAAACAGGCGTGACTACCGATCCCACAGGAAAAGAGACGATTAATGGAGGAGGAATAGAGTTTAACTTCGCCAGATTTGGGAATGAAGCGATCGTAGTAATAGCAGAAGGAATTAATGTAAGTATATATCTAACATACATGACTATAATGTGTGTGTGTGTGTGTGTGTGTGTGTGTGTGTGTGTGTGATGGTAACAGTGGTTGTGTGTGTGTGTGTGTGATGTGTGTCAGTGGTTGTGTGTGTGTGTGTGTGTGTGTGTGTGTGTGTGCTCAGTGATGGTAACAGTGGTTGTGTGTGTGTGTGTGTGTGTGTGTGTGTGTGTGTGTGTGTGTGTGTGTGTGTGTGTGTGTGTGTGTGTGCTCAGTGATGGTGTCAGTGGTTGTGTGTGTGTGTGTGTGTGTGTGTGTGTGTGTGTGTGTGTGTGTGTGTGTGTGTGTGTGTGTGTGCTCAGTGATGGTAACAGTTGTTGTGTGTGTTTCTGTGTAGGCTTCGATTGTGGCCAACAATAAGTCAATTCTAATAACGGACCATGGAGCAATAGGACTTTCTGTTTTTGACGTTAGCGGTTGCCGAAACGACTCAGGTAGGTAACATCCACACGGGCTCCAACAGTCTATTCAGACTGTAGTAGTTAAAGACCTACTTCACCGCTGGGAATTTGAAGGTGTATTGAACTCTGAGATCCTATGTAGTATAAATGTGCAAAACATTTTAGAAATCGGATCATCTTAGCCTGAGAAAAGGCAGAAAGAGTGTTTTATGGTCTCAGTGTCTAACCCTTACATTTTACTAATGTGACATCACTTCAGTAAAAATGTAGGGTTAGGATTAACAGGACAGCTGGGCCAAGGGAAGACTGAGGGAAGAAAAACCTCATTCATTATATTATAATAGTGAATGTTTAATGATGGAACGTTGTTTCCAAATGGGTGAAGTATTCCTTAAAGTAATTAATTGGGGTAGAGGTGGTAGGATGGCCTAGAGGAAACCATGAGTAACTGTTGTTATGGGCCATTATATATTGGGGCGACTGTGGCTCAGGTGGTAGAGCGGGTCAGCCCTGCCGCTTGTGTCATGGTTGTTTACACCTGCAGTGTGTAAAATGTTGGGATTTTTTTCATAGCAGACTTGGTAGAAAATAATTGTAATAACCATTAGTACGTTTAATTTAGTGCATAAAAGCTGAACACAAATGTTTGAATTATTATTTTTCCCCTTAGAAAGGGTGTCTTTTATCTCTGTATTTCTCCATACCACGGACCAAGGCCTGTGTGCCGCCATGTTGGAAGCGTCATGGTTGGAATGTCATCAGGTGCATTGTTTAAAATTTAGAATTGTTCTTGTCCTTGAAGGCCACTGTAGCTTCTGTTATTATTCGAAAGGGTTGGGGTTACCCAGGGAGCGTTGCATTCTAGAACTTTGTAGAACTTTTTTGATGATGTCATATTACACACTGCGCCTTTAAAAAAAATAAAAAATAAAAAATCAGCTATTATACACTAAATTAAACTTACTACCAAGTCTGCTATGAAAAAAATCCCAAAATTCTAGCCACTGCAGGTATAAATGTAACGTAACGTCTAAATGGGAACAGGTCTCCCTTCTAAAAAGAGTCTCCGGTCTCAATGGGATGTACCTGTATAAATAAAGGTTGAATTAAAAAAAAAAAAAAACATTATTGACTTCACAGGTGATGTTATACTGCCTTCCTCAACAACTGACGGCTGCATCACAACTTCCTGTTCCGGACCAACATCTGCCTTAAGCGAATCATCTGCCTGTAAAACAGGGACACGGTGTCTATGGGACAGGTACACACACACACACACACACACACACACACACACACACACACACACACACACACACACACACACACACACACACACACACACACACACACACACACACACATTATTATTATTACTCTATGTATTTCCACAACAACAATAACCCACTTGATTCCTTCTTTCTTAAATCTTCATTTCTCCTCCCTTTTTTTTTTCTCATCTATCTTATATGTTATTTTGTTGTTGTGTATTTGATGTATTTGCATTGAATATTGTGTATGTATTGTTGTTTTTCCTTTGAATTTGTTTGATCTCGACGTCATTGTAAATGAGGGTCAGCCCTCAACAGGTCTCTGGAGGATAAATAAAAGTTAAATGAATAAATAAATAAATAAATAAATAAATAAATAAATAAATAAATAAATAAATAAATAAATACATAAATAAATAAATAAATAAATAAATAAATAAATAAGTATTGTATCTTGTTCAGCACTTTGGTCAACTGATGTTGTTTTTAAATGTGCTATAGAAATAATTTTGACTTTGACTTTAACATTTATCAGGTGCGTGGCGACCTGCTCAATGATGGGACCTGACACTTTTACCACCCTCGACTTTGATTCAAAAGTAAATGACCGGTGTGTGTACAATGCGCTCTCCGGAGCAGACTTCCAACTATCGGTGCATCGTATGGAGCGCCGTCGCAAGGATTTTGTGTTAGTGGACAGCTTGACAATGGAACGAGGCAGTGACCAACTCACTCTGGGACAAGGCGGAAAAGTCTTGGTAAGTCAAAGTTGATTGATTGATGGGTTGGTTGATTTATTGGTTGGTTCACAGTAAATTCCCCAGTGTTAAATATGCAGTGTCAAACTCCATTAACTCTATCTGAGTTAATATAACAACAGCTGGAGTAGAATGCCTCCTAGTGTTGGTGTCAATTTCGGTAGTTAAAAGACGGGGTGTAGAAAGTACTCTATAAGGCTTTAAATAACACTATACAGTGTATTTTTAACTCTATTTTGAGTTAATTTAACTCTAAAATTGTAACACTTTGAAGAGAGTTAATTTAACTCCAAATCTGAGTGGGACCAAATACACTCGGAAATGGTGTTAAATTTAACTCTTTTAGTGTTATTTTAACACTTCAAAATGTACTGTGTTGGTTAGTTGGTTGGTTGATTTATTGATTGATTGAAAACGATGTTTAAATTATTTCACAAAAAGAAGAAAGGAAACAAATCACATGTATTATATGATATGCCCTGAAAAAGGAGTAAGAAGAAGTATGAATTTATTTATTGTTGCTTTTATTTCATATTGCTCACCGCTGTTTTTTAAAAGTTTTAAATGCTTGTACGGTGTCCCTTTAGTGCAGAGAAAGGTTCCGTTATATAAGCTGTATTATTATTATTTTAAAAAGGGAACCTTTTATGTTGCAACCTTTCTCTGTAAAGCCTGGGAGAGAAGAAGAAGTATGTTGTTCAGAGACCCAGCTGTACAATATTCTGTATTTTGATTGTAATGTAGTATGTGATGGTGTCCTATAAACCCATGAGGGTTGGGCACTTTGAGTGCAGGACACAAAAACCAAAATAAAAATGAAATTAAATGAAATGAAATTATTATTAAAATTAAAATTTAATTTTTTTATTATTATTATTATTATTATTATTATTATTATTATTATTATTATTATTATTATTATTATTATTATTATTATTATTATTATTATTAATAACTATTTTCATTCATGTGACCCAGCTGAATGGGACTGAATTGTCGAGTCTAAACAGCTCCGTTCAAACATTCGGAGTTTTCGATGTTGTTAAGGACCAAACTGGAGTCACTGCCACAGTCACTGGAGTGGCAAACTCCTCCCAATACTTTGTGTCTGTCTTCTTTGACGGCGACACGGCAGTTGTCCATCATGAAGGTACACACACACACACACACACACACACACACACACACAACAGCGAGGCCTATCAGCATCCAACGCAGAACTGACAGCAATTGCAGTTGGGATGTTTCAAAGCAGAGTAATTTCTCATTGACTCCCATAT
>CM049415.1:1867500-1870000 GCA_026929865.2 Hyperoplus lanceolatus | reverse complement strand
TCCCTCTCTCCCTGTCTCTCTCTCTCTCTCCCTCCCTCTCTCCCTGTCTCTCTCCCTTCCTCTCTCTCTCCCTCCCTCCCTTCCTCCCTCCCTCTCTTTCTCTCTCCCTCTCGCTCTCTCTCCCTCCCTCTCTCTTTACACACTCGCTATTAAATCAAGGCCAGAATGTCTGTGAATCACCTTGTCAGCTCAATGTAAACTGTGACCTCCATGATCCGGAGATATGCACTGTGTGTATTGTTCTTTATTATCTCTCTCTTGTGTGCAACAAAAGACAAAAAAATAAATAAAAGGCTTGTGGGAAAAATCTAGTGTTTATGGCCCTTTCATCCTCCTCCCTCCTACATACTCAACACGTATATACTATATACTAAAAGCCATACTAACGTCCTCCCTCCTACATACTCAACACGTATATACTATATACTAAAAGCCCTACTAACGTCCTCCCTCCTACATACTCAACACGTATATACTATATACTAAAAGCCCTACTAACGTCCTCCCTCCTACATACTCAACATGTATATACTATATACTAAAAGCCATACTAACGTCCTCCCTCCTACATACTCAACACGTATATACTATATACTAAAAGCCCTACTAACGTCCTCCCTCCTACATACTCAACATGTATATACTATATACTAAAAGCCCTACTAACGTCCTCCCTCCTACATACTCAACATGTATATACTATATACTAAAAGCCCTACTAACGTCCTCCCTCCTACATACTCAACATGTATATACTATATACTAAAGCCCTACTACGCCCTCCCTCCTACATACTCAACATGTATATACTATATACTAAAAGCCCTACTAACGCCCTCCCTCCTACATACTCAACATGTATATACTATATACTAAAAGCCCTACTAACGTCCTCCCTCCTACATACTCAACATGTATATACTATATACTAAAAGCCCTACTAACGTCCTCCCTCCTACATACTCAACATGTATATACTATATACTAAAAGCCCTACTAACGTCCTCCCTCCTACATACTCAACATGTATATACTATATACTAAAAGCCCTACTAACGTCCTCCCTCCTACATACTCAACATGTATATACTATATACTAAAAGCCCTACTAACGTCCTCCCTCCTACATACTCAACATGTATATACTATATACTAAAAGCCCTACTAACGTCCTCCCTCCTACATACTCAACACGTATATACTATATACTAAAAGCCCTACTAACGTCCTCCCTCCTACATACTCAACACGTATATACTACTAAAAGCCCTACTAACGTCCTCCCTCCTACATACTCAACATGTATATACTATATACTAAAAGCCATACTAACGTCCTCCCTCCTACATACTCAACATGTATATACTATATACTAAAAGCCCTACTAACGTCCTCCCTCCTACATACTCAACATGTATATACTATATACTAAAAGCCCTACTAACGTCCTCCCTCCTACATACTCAACATGTATATACTATATACTAAAAGCCCTACTAACATCCTCCCTCCTACATCATCAACATGTATATACTACTAAAAGCCCTACTAACGTCCTCCCTTCCACATACTCAACATGTATATACTACATACTAAAAGCCCTACTAACGTCCTCCCTCCTACATACTCAACACGTATACACTATATACTAAAAGCCCTACCAACGTCATCCCTCCTACATACTCAACATGTATTATATACTAAAAGCCCTACTAACGTCCTACATACTCAACATGCATATACTATATACTAAAAGCCCTACTAACGTCCTCCCTCCTACATACTCAACATGTATATATATATATATATACTAAAAGCCCTACTAACGTCCTCCCTCCTACACACTCAACATGTATATACTATATACTAAAAGCCCTACTAACATCCTCCCTCCTACACACTCAACATGTATATACTATATACTAAAAGCCCTACTAACGTCCTCCCTCCTACATACTCAACATGTATATACTATATACTAAAAGCCCTACTAACGTCCTCCCTCCTACATACTCAACATGTATACACTATATACTAAAAGCCCTACTAACGTCCTCCATCCTACATACTCAACATGTATATATATATATATACTAAAAGCCCTACTAACGTTCTCCCTCCTACACACTCAACATGTATATACTATATACTAAAAGCCCTACTAACGTCCTCCCTCCTACATACTCAACATGTATATACTATATACTAAAAGCCCTACTAACGTCCTCCCTCCTACATACTCAACATGTATATATATATATACTAAAAGCCCTACTAACGTTCTCCCTCCTACACACTCAACATGTATATACTACATACTAAAAGCCCTACTAACGTCCTCCCTCCTACATACTCAACATGTATACACTATATACTAAAAGCCCTACTAACGTCCTCCATCCTACATACTCAACATGTATATACTATATACTAAAAGCCCTACTAACGTCCTCCCTCCTACATACTCAACATGTATATACTATATATACATATATACTTA
>CM049415.1:1852500-1860000 GCA_026929865.2 Hyperoplus lanceolatus | reverse complement strand
TGACCACGGTGAAGCAAAGTAAACTGTGATTTAGTAGCGTTCATAAACACAGGCTTTTCCCGTTTGCACTGATGGTCTCGTTTGCTGTTACATGTAATTTATGATCATCAGAGGAACAATGAGACTGTTCCAGAAATATTTAAAAGTTCCTCGTTGCTGCAAAATATTAAAAAAGATATGTTTAAAGGTCTTAACTTAAAACTTACTTACACACACACACACACACACACACACACACACACACACACACACACACACACACACACACACACACACACACACACACATTTAGGAGAAACATGAGAAATCTTCAGGAATGTTTAGTAAAATCCCGCTGTGAAAACTTTCAACACTTTGTTTAATATTTATGTGGTTTCCTGTGTGGAGGGGACGGCGTGTGGTGATTTATAACCACACACACACACACACACACACACACACACACACACACACACACACACACACACACACACACACACACACACACACACACACACACACACAGATTATTTATTGTTCCCAGTTCGGACTTAACACGGTGTGAAATTAGTACAGGACCGTCTTCCCATTTTATCACCTTTTACCGCTGGCTATTTAATTGAACTGGTGCAGAGGGTGAGTGTGTGTGTGTGTGTGTGTGTGTGTGTGTGTGTGTGTGTGTGTGTGTGTGTGTGTGTGTGTGTGTGTGTGTGTGTGTGTGTGTGTGTGTGTGTGCAAAGAATGCTATTTTCATATAGTTTTTTCTTAATGCCTTTGTCATGGGTATATATGCTCACCCAGGAACAACAGCTGGCGTGGTAAAAACACTACTGCTTTAGTCCAAAGGGGGGCGCTAGAATTAACACACACTGAAAGTTCCTCGGAGCCTTACATGTCTGTTATTGATTAGTGACACAAGCTTAAGCATAAGCTTCCATTTATTCAGTGAAGCCGCAGAAATGTGTGTGTGTGTGTGTGTGTGTGTGTGTGTGTGTGTGTGTGTGTATTACAGAAATGATGTTTTCATTGTGGAAATAAATCTTGAACTAAACAGATGCCAGTTTGGCCTGAAACACCACACCCCACACACACACACACACACACACACACACACACACACACACACACACACACACACACACACACACACACACACACACACACACACACACACACACTAAATGGGAAGGATTTCCTGGTTTGGAAATCCACACTGTATTTCTTTGTATTTCCATCTGCAATCCATTTCTTGATATCTGTGTTCCAACAGCCACTGAAGGAGCCAAGGGAAGTGTGTGTGTGTGTGTGTGTGTGTGTGTGTGTGTGTGTGTGTGTGTGTGTGTGTGTGTGTGTGTGTGTGTGTGTGTGTGTGTGTGTGTGTGTGTGTGTGTGTGTGTGTGTGTGTGTGTGTGCGCGCTTGTGTGTGTGTCTCTCTGTGCTTGTGATTGTGTGTGTGTGTGTGTATGTGTGTGTGCATGCGTGTGTGTGCATGTGTGTGTGTCTCTCTCTCTCTCTCTCTCTCTGTGCTTGTGTGTGAGTGTGTGTGAGTGAATGCATGCGTGCGTCTATGTGTGTGTGTGTGTGTGTGTGTGTGTGTGTGTGTGTGTTCAGTGTGTGTGTTCAGTGTGTGTTCAGTGTGTGTTCAGTGTGTCCGTGTGTGTGTGTGTGTGTGTTTTCACTTGGACACACATATAGACCTTACAGTGGAGCATATAAACTTCAATCTTCATCTCTACATTACTTATTGAAAATGCTCTAAATCACAATATTTTTATTGTGAATTTGGTAGAAATGTTGTCAGTAGTTTATATTATAAAACCAAAATGTTCATTCTACTCAAACATATGACTATAAAGAGTAAAACGAGAGACACTGAACATTTGGAGTGGGCTCTTCATTTATTCCAGAGCTGTATATGTGTGTGTGTGTGTGTGTGTGTGTGTGTGTGTGTGTGTGTGTGTGTGTGTGTGTGTGTGTGTGTGTGTGTGTGTGTGTGTTACTTTCTGCATATAAATATATATATGTGTGTGTGTGTGTGTGTTACTTTCTGTATATAAATATATATATGTGTGCGTGTGTATGTGTGTGTGTGTGTGTGTGTGTGTGCGTTACTTTCTGTATATAAATATATATATGTGTGCGTGTGTATGTGTGTGTGTGTGTGTGTGTGTGTGTGTGCGTTACTTTCTGTATATATATATGTGTGTGTGTGTGTGTGTGTGTGTTACTGTCTGTATATAAATATATATGTGTGTGTGTGTGTGTGTGTGTGTGTGTGTGTGTGTGTTTGTGTGTGTGTGTGTGTGTGTGTGTGTGTGTGTGTGTGTGTGTGTGTGTGTTACTTTCTGTATATATATATGTGTGTGTGTGTGTGTGTGTGTGTGTGTGTGTGTGTGTGTTACTGTCTGTATATAAATATATATGTGTGTGCGTGTGTATGTGTGTGTGTATGTGCGTTACTTTCTGTATATAAATATATATGTGTGCGTGTGTATGTGTGTGTATGTGCGTTACTTTCTGTATATAAATATATATGTGTGTGTGTGTGTGTTACTTTCTGTATTCATGTGTGTGTGAGTGTGTGTGTGTGTGTGTTACTTTCTATATATAAATATATATGTGTGTGTGTGTGTTAGTGTTTCATTTAGACACACATATAAACCATGCAGTGGAGCGTATAAACTTCTCAATTTGAATTTCCTGTCTTTCCATAGCATGAAAAACAGACAGTGTGTAGCCTGGCTCCGCCCGCGTACCTACTTCCGCCCAAATTTCATTTTCCGTTCAGCAGTCAGTCTGGGGACGGGGCGTATTGTGGGATTCTGCTCAGGCAGATTTCTGCCGGTCCAATCAGCGATCAGAGCGAGTGGCTGAGGACGATGACGTCGAAGTCGCGCTCCAGTTTCAGTTGAATTCTGCGTTCCTTTATACTCGGAAGAAGGAGATTTCCGACTTGGTAGTTCCGAGTTCCGACCTGTCTGTGTTCCAGTGCATCTGCTCACGAAAGTTTGGACGCCTAAAACCTTTCTTGTCCAAATAACTAAACGTTGGGCTCTAACAAGTTACTGTTGCCAGGTACCGGTAGATCCATAGACTACAATATGTAGTGAAGTCGGAAATGTCCGAGTTCCCTGTCCAACTGGAACGCACCATCAAAAGCCGGCTCATGACACACGTGATGACCAAACATTATGCGATTGGTTGGCTTATCCAGAGTGGCACTGGGCAGATCCAATAGTTTTAAACTTCAACAGACACCCGCCTCCATGTGAGTGAACGTTTGCCAATAACAGCACTTCCAGACCTTCTGTACAAATGAAATGAAGTACGATGGTCTGGTAGGACCAGGCTAAATGAAGTACGATGGTCTGGTAGGACCAGGCTAAATGAAGTACGATGGTCTGGTAGGACCAGGCTAAATGAAGTACGATGGTCTGGTTGGATCAGGCTAAATGAAGTACGATGGTCTGGTAGGACCAGGCTAAATGAAGTACGATGGTCTGGTAGGACCAGGCTAAATGAAGTACGATGGTCTGGTAGGACCAGGCTAAATGAAGTACGATGGTCTGGTTGGATCAGGCTAAATGAAGTACGATGGTCTGGTAGGACCAGGCTAAATGAAGTACGATGGTCTGGTAGGACCAGGCTAAATGAAGTACGATGGTCTGGTAGGACCAGGCTAGATGAAGTACGATGGTCTGGTTGGATCAGGCTAAATGAAGTACGATGGTCTGGTAGGACCAGGCTAAATGAAGTATGATGGTCTGGTAGGACCAGGCTAAATGAAGTACGATGGTCTGGTAGGACCAGGCTAGATGAAGTACAATGGTCTGGTAGGACCAGGCTAAATGAAGTACGATGGTCTGGTAGGACCAGGCTAAATGAAGTACGATGGTCTGGTAGGACCAGGCTAAATGAAGTACGATGGTCTGGTAGGACCAGGCTAAATGAAGTACGATGGTCTGGTAGGACCAGGCTAAATGAAGTACGATGGTCTGGTTGGATCAGGCTAAATGAAGTGCGATGGTCTGGTAGGACCAGGCTAGATGAAGTACGATGGTCTGGTAGGACCAGGCTAGATGAAGTACGATGGTCTGGTAGGACCAGGCTAGATGAAGTACGATGGTCTGGTAGGACCAGGCTAAATGAAGTACGATGGTCTGGTAGGACCAGGCTAAATGAACTACGATGGTCTGGTAGGACCAGGCTAGATGAAGTACGATGGTCTGGTAGGACCAGGCTAGATGAAGTACGATGGTCTGGTAGGACCAGGCTAAATGAAGTACGATGGTCTGGTAGGACCAGGCTAAATGAAGTACGATGGTCTGGTAGGACCAGGCTAAATGAAGTACGATGGTCTGGTAGGACCAGGCTAGATGAAGTACGATGGTCTGGTAGGACCAGGCTAGATGAAGTACGATGGTCTGGTAGGACCAGGCTAAATGAAGTACGATGGTCTGGTAGGACCAGGCTAAATGAAGTACGATGGTCTGGTAGGACCAGGCTAAATGAAGTACGATGGTCTGGTGGGACCAGGCTAAATGAAGTACGATGGTCTGGTAGGACCAGGCTATGGTCTGGTAGGACCAGGCTAGATAGTGTGTGTCTGTATACATCATTTGAACTTGAATAGTCTGTGCAGCATTCGGACCTGGCGGTGTGCTTTACACTCACGGTTGAAGCTGGAGTCAAGTCACATTTCCCTCCTGTGTGATTACTGCTTCCTCCTTAAAGGCCTACTTCACCGGTGGGAATATGAAGGTGTATTGAACTCTGAGATCCTATGTAGTATAAATGTGCAAAAAATAATTAAATCGGATCATCCTAGCCTGAGAAAAGGCAGAAAGAGTGTTTCATGGTCTCACTGTCTAACCCTACAGTTTCCTTCTTGTGACATCACAGTAAGGGTCAGGATTAACAGGACAGCTGGGCCAAGGGAAGACTGAGGGAAGAAAAACCTCATTCAATATATTATAATAGTGATTTAATAAAGATAGAACGCTGGTTCCGTATGGGGGAAGTTTTCCTTTAATGAGTTCCACCTGTCCTTAGCACTATGGTCGTTGGTGAGTTCAGTCCTGTGTGTTCTCTGTGTTCCTGTATTCCATTTGGCCTTTTGCCATGTTGAGAGAGAGAGAGAGAGAGAGAGAGAGAGTGTGTGTGTGTGTGTGTGTGTGTGTGTGTGTGTGTGTGTGTGTGTGTGTGTGTGTGTGTGTGTGTGTGTGTGTGTGTGTGTGTGTGTGTGTGTGTGTGTGTGTGTGTGTGTGTGTGTGTGTGTGTGTGTGTGTGTGTGTGTAAATTATAATTGACACATCCAGCTGTGTGTGAAACAGATGAGGAGAGTTTGATATGTCTTGTCTCACTAATGATGTGTTGTGTTTAGAGAGGGTGTGTGTGTGTGTGTGTGTGTGTGTGTGTGTGTGTGTGTGTGTGTGTGTGTGTGTGTGTGTGTGTGTGTGTGTGTGCGCGTGTGTGTCTGTGTGATTCTGCTAACAGCTGTTGAGTTTCGAAAAAGCAGCTGGAGAAGATTTTTGTCATGTAGAGACAGAGTGAGGAGTGAGAGAGAGAGTGTGTGTGTGTGTGTGTGTGTGTGTGTGTGTGTGTGTGTGTGTGTGTGTGTGTGTGTGTGTGTGTGTGTGTGTGTGTGTGTGTGTGTGTGGTGCGTGTGCGTATAGGAACTTAAAGGTGCAGTCAGTGATTCTGGAGAACGCTTGTTGTCGAAATCACTTTTTGTCTAAATCAGTGAATATCTCCACATGATCCACTACCTGTCTGTAGTGTGCGCGGTTGAAAAAAAAAGTACAGTGCCAATCAATACACAGCCTAGGCTCTGTAAACTGGTATGCAAACAAAGGGGGCCATCGTAGCTATAGTAACATTTCTGCTGACACTAGCTCACACACACACACACACACACACACACACACACACACACACACACACACACACACACACACACACACACACAGTAGATCATTAGAACATATTTTATTATGCAACATGAAATCCAATATATTTCGTTTGTCTATTTGCAGAAGTCTTGATCCAGAAGAGACTTTGGCTCAGTTGGTAGAGCGGGTCGGCCAATGATCGAAAGGGTTGGCGGTTCGATCCCCGCCCTGCCGCTTGTGTCATGGTTGTTGTGTCCTTGGGCAAGACACTTCACCCGCCTTGCCTCGTGTGAATGTGTATGACTGCTGTGTGTTTGAGGTGGTGGTCTGAGGGGCCGTAGGCGCTGAATGGCAGCCACGCTTCCACCACCGGTATGACTGTGTGTGAATGAATGGAACCTGGAACCCTGTAAAGAGCTTTGAGTGTATAGTTTGTGGTGTTTCAGTTCTAACTTTACTAGTTGTTGCGACAACATGTGAAAAAAACTACAACGTTTCCTCGGCTAAAAATAACGTTAATCTGGCGGAGGATTTGGGGAGAAAATGGCAGTTGGGATAGAGATTTGAATCCAAATACCTCAACCGCTCCACTTGTTCTCTTTGGTCCCTCCCCTATGGTCCCTCCCTGACACGCTCTACACCAACAACGTCGGTGCCAAAGTGAATGGACAGTCCCAGCAACAGCCAATAAGAACAGAGAATCGAAGCCTCGCTCTGATTGGTCAAAGTGTACAGCTCATGTTAATTTTGACCAATCAGAAGTCATATACCCCCAGCTTTAATATCAACGAACAGATATTATTTTTTAAGACCATTTGAAATGAATGGAAACTAATTAAATGATTCTCTTTCTAAAATATTAGTTGCAGGATCTTCAGTAATAATATGACAATTTACCAAAAATATTGAACATCAATTAAACTTTTTCTACAGTACAATCATCGTATCAGGACATTGTTCAAGGGGCCGCTGTGGTGAAGTGTGTAGGGCGGTCGTCCACTGGGTTACAGGGTCGGTGGTTCGATCCCCCGTCTCCCCGCCACATGTCCAAGTGTCCCTGTGTGTGTGTGTGTGTGTGGGGGGGGGGGCAGTCGTCCACTGGGTTACAGGGTCGGTGGTTCGATCCCCCGTCTCCCCGCCACATGTCCAAGTGTCCCTGTGTGTGTGTGTGTGTGTGTGTGTGTGTGTGTGGGGGGGGGGGGGGCAGTCATCCACTGGGTTACAGGGTGGTTGGATCCCCCGTCTCCCCGCCACATGTCCAAGTGTCCCTGGGCAAAGAGACACTGAACCCTAAATGTCTCCTGATAGTTAGCTTGCACCCTGCGTGGTAGCTGCTGCTGCTCTATCGGTGTATGAATGAATGTGTGAATGGGTGAATGTGTACAAAACAATGTAAAGCGCTTTGGGTCTGTGAAAAACCAGGGAAAAGAGCTTTATAAGTGGAGTCCATTTACCATTTACCATTTTATCAATGTTGACATATAAAGGCCTCTTCCACTGGCATCTAAACCAAACTATTATCACTATTAATTATGTTGCTTGATTGTCCTTTCACTAAATATTCCTTTGGTCTGTCATTGGATTACCACAATGAGCATTCTGACTCTGTTTCCCTTAAAAAAAATGTTGG
>CM049415.1:1845000-1847500 GCA_026929865.2 Hyperoplus lanceolatus | reverse complement strand
CACACACACACACACACACAGACACAGCCCCCCCCCCCCCACACACACACACACACACACAGACACAGCCCCCCCCCACACACACACACACACACACACAGACACAGCCCCCCCCCCCACACACACACACACACACACACACACACAGACCTGCAGGTTGCTGTTGCTGCGTTGCGCGCCGCACCGTTGGTTGCTGTTGCATGTTGACGAGCAGTCGAAGAAGTTACAATCCTCGTCAGAGCTGCAGTTCTGATCCAGGATGTCTTTCATCTTAGGCTCAAAGAACGCCATGTCTACGTCTATAGCCACCACCTGAAACGCACACAACACAACATACACCAGGGTTTAGCCAGGTCCCATCAATGTAGTTTAGACTTGTACACATTTAGTACACAAAAATAATGATTTTATTATAAAAATGATTAATAATGAATAATTTTTTTCATTCACTTAAACAAGCAGTGTGTAGAATTTTGGGTTTTATTTCCTAGCAGATTTTGTAGAAAGTATTTATAATATCCATAAGTACATTTAATTTAGTGCATAACAGCTGAAACATTCTTTTTTATTTATTTTGTTTACCCTTAGAAAGGGTCTCATATATGTCCATATTTCTGCATATTTTGGACCAAGGCCTAGTGCCGCCATCTTCAAAGTGTCATAGTTGGAATGTCATCAGATGCATTGTTTAAAATTTAGAATTGTTCTTGTCCTTGAAGGCCACTGTAGCTTCTGTTATTATTCTAAAGGGGTGGGGTTACCCAGGGAGCGTTGCATTCTAGAACTTTGTAGAACTTTCTTGATGATGTCATATTACACACTGCACCTTTAATACACGACAACATTATGGTGAGTTTAGATTAATTCTGGTAAGGTGTTAAAGGTGCAGTGTGTAATATGACATCATCAAGAAAGTTCTACAAAGTTCTAGAATGCAACGCTCCCTGGGTAACCCCACCCCTTTAGAATAATAACAGAAGCTACAGTGGCCTTCAAGGACAAGAACAATTCTAAATTCTAAACAATGCACCTGATGACATTCAAACCAACATGGATTCCTCCATAAGACTTGCCTGCTCAATGTACAAAATGTCATATTAATATTTGTAAATTTCCGCTCAGGAGGATAATTCAGATTATTGGCAGAGGTGATTTTACACCAATGAGGACATATTTATGAACGAGGATATTGATTTTAGCTGATAAATCACTTAAAATGTTACGCAGTGTCCCTTTAAAGACCCAAAAACTAATTGTTTTATTAAAGAAAGAAATCGAATAAGGCATTTTTTTTAATATATTTTTGTGATTTTGAGTGTTCTGTATAAAGACTGTACATGTTAGACACATTACTTTATGGTGAGGATAGATTCATACTGTATCATTTTAACATATGCAAAAATAATTATTGGTAACACTTAATTAAACACACACACACACACGCGCACGCACACACACGCATGCACACATACACTGGACGATGGCCGTTATCAGACAAGATCAAATTCCTGTCTGCTGCTCGAGGCCCCCGCGGGGTTCAAACAGAGCTACGGATATCTGAGTTATATTTTAATACGCCCCGAAAACAGTCACTAAAAATACATTTTCTTCTGAATTTTGGGCAGCTTAAAACCTGCAGTGTGTAGAATTTTGGGTTTTATTTCCTAGCAGATTTTGTAGAAAGTAATTATAATATCCATAAGTACATTTAATTTAGTGCATAATAGCTGAATTTTTTTTTTAATTATTGTTTTTTTCCCTTAGAAAGGGTCTCATATATGTCCATATTTCTGCATATTTTGGACCAAGGCCTAGTGCCGCCATCTTGAAAGTTTCATAGTTGGAATGTCATCAGGTGCATTGTTTAAAATGTAGAATTGTTCTTGTCCTTGAAGGCCACTGTAGCTTCTGTTATTATTCTAAAGGGTTGGGGTTACCCAGGGAGCGTTGCATTCTAGAACTTTGTAGAACTTTCTTGATGATGTCATATTACACACTGCACCTTTAACACCTTACCAGAATTAATCTAAACTCACCATAATGTTGTCGTGTATTAAAGGTGCAGTGTGTAATATGACATCATCAAGAAAGTTCTACAAAGTTCTAGAATGCAACGCTCCCTGGGTAACCCCACCCCTTTAGAATAATAACAGAAGCTACAGTGGCCTTCAAGGACAAGAACAATTCTAAATATTAAACAATGCACCTGATGACATTCCAACTATAACACTTTCAAGATGGCGGCACTTGGCCTTGGTCCAAAATATGCAGAAATATGGACATATATGAGACCCTTTCTAAGGGAAAAAAACAATAATTAAAAAAAAAATTCAGCTATTATGCACTAAATTAAATGTACTTATGGATATTATAATTACTTTCTACAAAATCTGCTAGGAAATAAAACCCACAATTCTACACACTGCAGGTTTAAACATACATTTTCTTATAAGACGTATCAAGCAGGTCACCTTTTCTAACTTAATGAAGGCAGACTGTG
>CM049415.1:1815000-1817500 GCA_026929865.2 Hyperoplus lanceolatus | reverse complement strand
TTCAATGGGTTATTGATCAAATTTGAACTGTGATTAGGAAAGGCTTCAGGCAGTTGACTCTTGTTTTGTTTTCAAAATTAAAAACAAATTGACTTGGTTTTCTTCCAACATCTAGATTTTGGGGCTTTGCAGATATGCAAATTTTCGCATCATTAGTAAGATATTGATGATTTGTCATATTTATTCAAACTTTTTGGAAAATACTGTAATACAAAAAGTTTTTGTTTTAATGTCAGTAATCAACTGGCAAAGTCTCATAATGATATCTATAAGTTTAAAAAATTCCCTATTAGCCCACCCCCATTCACCCCCATTCACTTAAACAGTGGTTCTGATTTGCTATGTCGGCCCGCTGTAGCTTTCCAGCAGCTTGTTGACAAGGTTGTCCACCCAGGTTGTGATCATGGAAGGTCCTAGATGTCATTTTTGGTGAACAACCTTTTACAACGCTCCATGTCCATAAGATCACTTTGCCCCCTGGGTATTATGTTATAATAGCGATGTTATAATGATAGAACGCCGGTTCCGAATAGAACACACACACACACACACCCACACACACAGAAAAGCGTCTTGTAACAGTAGCCAGTGGCGTGCACAGGTAGACCTGAAGTGGTGCTGAAGCACTGCCCTTTTCCCCTGGCCCAATCAAGTGCCCTTTTGAAAAAAAATAAAAAATGAAAAATTATTATTTTTTTATTTATTTTTTCCACAGTGTATGTGGCCCATGCCGACATTGTCATCTATAAATGCTCAACGATTAATAACGTTTGACAATAATGCCCCAATAAATATGCCCCCCTCCTCCTCCTCCGCACACACTTCCTTTGTCAACGTGAACCCGCAGAGTGGACACAAACGGAGGCGCGTTGCCGCAGCAGTTCACAGCTGCTGCACACACACACCTACTCCCTTGGCCTGCCCTGCCCCATCAGCGAGGTAACACATACATGAATGGAGTCAAGAGTGTATTGTTTGCCCCCTAAGCCTCAGTTTCCAAGCTATAACTTGCATTTATTTGTCTCTGTTATAAAGTAGCCTCTATCATGCAGCGCCACACAGCTGAGCATAAATTAGCCGACTGTCCTGCCCTCTGAGACCCACTGTTGTAAATTTGCAACATCTCTTGGAAGCTGTTTTGTAGTCATTTTCCAGGACTAAATGTACACAAAGACTACATATTCCAGCACTCCAGACTATACAATGCATCAACTCACCAATTTCGGCGGGAAAATATTAATATTGTAAGAACAGCAACATTTCAGATTCAAACAACATGGATGACTCCCACTGAGCCCCCAGCTCTCTCTGTTGGATCAATTTTAACAATTTTCCAAGTACGTACTTGACCTTTAATATTTTTTTCCTGTATTCTAAAGTTGTTCTGTAACATATTACTTCAATAAACAAACTAAAAAAGTTAAATTTACATGATTTTCAGTGATTTCTTTTAATGTTGCAAAAACGCAACACTGAGCTTCAATGGGAGTCATTTTTCAAAACAAAAGGCCCAATCACTTATCATGAGTAAATTGTGTATTATTTGTGTTTTAAGCTAAAGTTCACTAAAGTTTAAGGTTTAAAGTCATTTAGTTTTATATAAAACTAAATAACCTTAAACTTTAGCCTAAAACCATAACACAAATACAAAACTTTTGTTTTGAAAAATTACTCCCATTGAATCCCAGTGTTGCTTTATAGTATAATAATTTACATTATATACATGTGTGAGATCTGCAAAAGATAAAAAGTGTAACCCTAACCCTAACCCTAACCCCTAACCCCTAACCCCTAACCTTTAACCCTCTGACCCTAACTTTTTTTTTTAAATTTTTCTAATTTTATTATTCTAATTATTTAATTATTTCAATTTTCTAATTATTTTAATTCTTTAATTGTTTTAATTCTCACTATTCTAGCTGTTCTGATTTTTTTATACCATTTCCAAATATTTATTAAAGTTGTTTTAACGTTTTATTTGATCCTGGTCAGCAGCACCCTCTTCTTCCCACCCTGGAGCATCCACGCTGCTGACCACAGCCCCCGCCCCGCCCCGCCCCGCCCCGCCCCCAACATGCTACGTTTTTTTGCCTTCTTAGGGGTTTTCTAATTATTCTAATCTCTTAGAGATTTTCATAATTATTTTAACTTTTTAATCATTTCAATCTTCCAATTATTTTAATTTTCTAATTCTTAATCTTTCATTATTCTAATTACTCTTAGCATTTATAAATCACTATTCAAGTTGTTTTAACTTTTTATTTAACTCTGGTCAGCAGCACCCTCTTCTTCTGTCCACTGCAGAGACACCCTGCCTGGGAATCGAACCCTGGTCTCCCGGGCGAAGGGGCAGAGCTCTTCAACCGCACCACCAACACCACTCCAGTTTTTAGATCAATAGGCCTGTGCAACAACATTCCAACAAAGGAATATTTTAACCCAAACCCTAACCCACCCTAACCCTAACCCTACCCCTCTAACCCTAACCCTACCCCTCTAA
>CM049415.1:1707500-1787500 GCA_026929865.2 Hyperoplus lanceolatus | reverse complement strand
AGGGTTAGACAGTGAGACCGTAAAACACTCTTTCTGCCTTTTCTCAGGCTAGGATGATCCGATTTCTAACATTTTTGCACATTTATACTACATAGGATCTCAGGGTTCATATACACCTTCATATTCCCACCGGTGAAGCAGGTGTTTGAGTGTGAACTTACCTTAGGTGAGGGCATAACGCTGAACGTGTTCATGATTCTGTCTGGATATTCTTCACGTATCTTGCTGATTAGAAGAGTTCCCATCCCAGAGCCGGTTCCTCCTCCCAACGAGTGAGTCAACTGGAAACCCTGTGGAGACGG
This sequence comes from Hyperoplus lanceolatus, assembly GCA_026929865.2. Taxonomy (NCBI): domain Eukaryota; kingdom Metazoa; phylum Chordata; class Actinopteri; order Uranoscopiformes; family Ammodytidae; genus Hyperoplus; species Hyperoplus lanceolatus. Next base: position 1,787,198 of record CM049415.1, on the reverse strand, counting down.
AGAGCAACGGTTAGATTGTGTATGTCTGTCTGTCTGTCTGTCTGTCTGTCTGTCTGTCTGTCTGTCTGTCTGTCTGTCTGTCTGTCTGTCTGTCTGTCTGTCTGTCTGTCTGTCTGTCTGTCTGTCTTTCGATGTGTCTGTGTGTGTCCGTGTGTGTGTCTGTCTGTCTGTCTATCCATCCATCCATCCATCCATCCATCCATCCATCCATCCCACGCGTGCACACACACACTCACTCACTCACTCACTCACTCACTCACTCACTCACTCACTCACTCACATACCTGTAAACAGTCGCAGTGTTCACACTCTTTCCTGACGATGTCGATCACAGAGTCGACAAGCTCCGCCCCCTCTGTGTAGTGGCCTTTGGCCCAGTTATTACCGGCCCCCGTTTGACCTGTACACAAGACAAGAAGTGTGTGTGGGGGGGGGAGTGAGTGAGTGAGTGAGTGTGTGAGTGAGAGTGTGAGTGTGAGTGTGAATGGTGTGTGAGTGTGTGTGTGTGTGAGTGTGTGAGTGAGAGAGAGTGAGTGTGTGTGTGTGGGGGGGGGAGTGAGTGAGTGAGTGAGAGTGTGAGTGAGTGAGTGAGTGTGAGTGTGAGTGTGTGAGTGAGAGAGAGTGAGTGTGTGTGTGGGGGGAGTGAGTGAGTGAGTGAGTGAGAGAGTGAGTGAGTGAGAGAGTGAATAAAGTTTCGTAAATAAGGACGCAATCATTACTAAATATGAAGTTGTCTGGTGTGTGTGTGTGTGTTCGTGCATGTGTGCGTCTACGTGTGTGTGTGCGTGTGTGCTTGCGTGTGTGAGTGCGCGTGTCTGTCTGTCTGTCTGTCTGTCTGTCTGCGTGCGTGCGTGCGTGCGTGCGTGTGTGTGTGTGTTACCGAATATGAAGTTGTCCGGTCTGAACAGTTGTCCGAAGGCTCCCGATCGCACACTGTCCATGGTTCCTGGTTCCAGGTCCACCAAAATAGCTCTGGGGACGTATTTATGTGCTGCACACACACACACACACACACACACACACACACACACACACACACACACACACACACACACAATTTTAATCAACTAAATCTGAATTTCCGGATGGCCTCCAAAACATATCTTAGTAGTTAACTAGAATTATTTCAAAATTGTTGTAAATAATCTTAAAGAAAAAAAAAAAAAATTCCCTCACACACACACAGTCACACACACACACACACACACACACACACACACACACACACACACACACACACACACACACTCACACTCACACTCACACACACACACACACACACACACAGTACCCCCTCTCTCTCACACACACACACACACACACACAGTACCCCCCCTCTCTCTCACACCACACACACACACACACAGTACCCCCCTCTCTCTCACACCACACACACACTCACACGCACGCACGCACGCACGCACACACACACACACACACACACACACACACACACACACACACACACACACACACACACACACACACACACACACACACACACACACACACACACACACACACACACACACACACACACACACACACACTCACAGGAGGCCTCGTTGTAGTACACGTTGATTCTGTCCAGCTGGAGAGAGGAGTCGCCCACGTAGCTCCCCGCGGCGTCGATACCATGCTCGTCACTGATCACCTCCCAGAACTGCACTCAAGAAATATATATGTGTGTGTGTGTGTGTGTGTGTGTGTGTGTGTGTGTGTGTGTGTGTGTGTGTGTGTGTGTGTGTGTGTGTGTGTGTGTGGGTGTGTGTGTGTGTGTGTGTGTGTGTGTGTGTGAGTGTGTGTGTGTGTGTGTGAGAGAGAGAGAAAGAGTGTGGACATTTGGAGTGGTCTCTTAATTTTTTCCAGAGCTGTACCTATATGAATTTATTTCTTGTATTAACATATTAATAGTTTATACAAGAAATAAATAATAATACACAGCTCCGGAAAAGATATAAGAGCTTATTAATCACACACCATAACCATCATTCTAAAGCATTTAAAGCTATAGTGCGTAACTTTTTCATGTAGCCTACAGCTCTGGAAAAAATTAAGAGACCACTCCAAATGTTCAGTGTCTCTCGTTTGACTATTTATAGGCATGTGTTTGAGTAGAATGAACATTTTGATTCTATAATATAAACTACTGACAACATTTCTAACCAAATTCACAATAAAGAATATTGCCATTTAGAGCATTTCCATCGAGAAATATAGAGATGAAGATTGAAGGAAAATCCAGACTGGTCTCTTCATTTTTTCCGGGGCTGAATATAGTATAATATAATAATATAAAGCCTAGTGTATCATAAATATACTATAGCAAATTGTTAATAGACAGATTTGATATATAGAGAGATTATAAGGAACACAGGAAATTAAAGCTGCAGTGTGTAGAATTTTGGGTTTTATTTCCTAGCAGATTTTGTAGAAAGTAATTATAATATCCATAAGTACATTTAATTTAGTGCATAATAGCTGAACTTTTTTTTTTTAATTATTATTTTTTCCCTTAGAAAGGGTCTCATATATGTCCATATTTCTGCATATTTTGGACCAAGGCCTAGTGCCGCCATCTTGAAAGTGTCATAGTTGGAATGTCATCAGGTGCATTGTTTGAAATTCAGAATTGTTCTTGTCTTTGAAGGCCACTGTAGCTTCTGTTATTATTCTAAAGGGTTGGGGTTACCCAGGGAGCGCTGCATTCTAGAACTTTGTAGAACTTTCTTGATGATGTCATATTACACACTGCCCCTTTAAATCAAATAAATATTAATTATTGAGCTGTCTTCCTATAATTACTGGTGTGCACTCGTGTTTTCGTTATCTTTTATGATCATTATATATGTTAATCTTATCTGATTTTCTCTGATTACACACAGGATTATAATCAAAGCAGTAATCGGTCCATGCCTTGGTCCGATGTGGTTAGAATTTCAATTTATATGTCATTTTTTGTACATGAAAAAATGTCCTATACACTTCCAAACTGAGCACTGAACACACAGTATACAGTATATATAGCCAATATAGAGTCAATCTGGATGTCCACTAAACATTACACACACACACACACACACACACACACACACACACACACACACACAGTATACAGTATATATAGCCAGAGTCAATTTGGGTGTCTACTAAAAGTAACAAGTCATATAATAGACCTCTAATATGTTAAAGTTACATATGCATATTTAGTTTAGTTTATTTGGGTCACACATACACTGACATACACATACACACACACACACACACACTGACATACACACACTCACACACACACACACACACACACACACACACACACACACACACACACACACACACACACACACACACACACACACACACACACACTGACATACACACACACACACACACACTCAGTCTCTCACACACTCACTCACTCTCTCACACACACACACACTATACAGTATATATAGCCAGAGTCAATTTGGGTGTCCACTAAAAGTTACAAGTCATATAATAGGCCAATAATATGTTAAAGTTACATATAGCCACACATGTAACATTGCTCCATACCTTGGTGCCGATTTGGTTGCCGCATTGGCCCGCCTGTATGTGCACTATCTCCCGCATGTCGTCTCGCTGTGTGTCGGGCGGTCGCTCTGTGTGTGCGTTCTATCGGTGTGTGTGTGTGTGTGTGTGTGAAGTGTGTTCTATCGGTGTGTGTGTGTGTGTGTGTTCTATCGGTGTGTGTGTGTTCTATCGGTGTGTGTGTCTCTGTGTGTGTGTGTGTCTCCAGTGAAGTTTGAGAGTGTGCCCGTTGCTCTCGTCTGAGTGCAGCTGTTAATACGGCAGCGCGCGACCCTTGTGGGGGTTTAAAGTGCGCGTTCACGTAACCACGCCCCCCCCTGACTAGGAAGGGGGGTGTGACTCAAACACACACACAGACTGACTCTACACACATACACACACACACATACACACACACACCACACACACACACACACACACACACACACACACACACACACAGACTGACTCTACACACACACACACACACACACACACACACACACACACACACACACACACACACACACACACACACACACACACACACACACACACACACACACACACACACACACACACACACTGGGTGCAGCAGTAGGCCTAGTATGTGCCAGTCAGCACAATGATAAAAGCTGACCTTGTTTCATCTGTCCCACGCTTTCAGGAAAACATTCCTTTTCTGTGTGTGTGTGTGTTTGTGTGTGTGTGTGTGTGTGTGTGTGTGTGTGTGTGTGTGTGTGTGTGTGTGTGTGTGTGTGTGTGTGTGTGTGTTTGCAGTCAGTGATTCTGGAGAACGCTTGTTGTCAAAATCACTTTTCATCAAAATCAGTGAATATCTCCTCATGATCCACTACCTGTCTGTACTGTGTGTGTGCCTTTAAAAAAATACATATAAAGTGTTAATACACAGCCTAGACTCTGTAAGCTAGCATGCATTAGGCCCCCTTTTTGTTTACATACCATTTTACAGAGCCTAGGCTGTGTATTAACACTGGATAAAAAAAATTCCGACAGATTTGTTTTCAGCACACACACACACACACACACACACACACACACACACACACACACACACACACACACACACACACACACACACACCACACACACACACACACACACACAGTACGGAGAGCTAGCGGATCGTGAGGAGATATTCACTGATTTGGACTAAAACATTAATTAAAACAACTAATTAAAATGAAATTAAACTGAATGTATATATATAGTCGTCTACCCTTCAGTCCTTTTTTAAAGAAAAGATGGTTAAATGTACTGTATTTCTTTTGATATAACATTTTCTATTTATATGTGCCAAGTATAAGAGGCCGACATTCACACAGAGAGTTGACAAGGCAGTAGTGACTTTAAATTACTTAAAGCTGCAGTGTGTAGAATTTTGGCTTTTATTTCCTAGCAGATTTTGTAGAAAATAATTATAATATCCATAAGTACATTTAATTTAGTGCATAATAGCTGAATTTTTCTTTTAGAATGATCATTTTTTCCCTTAGAAAGGGTCTCATATATGTCCATATTTCTCCATACTTTGGACCAAGGCCTTGTCACCGCCATCTTGAAAGTGTCATAGTTGTAATGTCATCAGGTGCATTGTTTAAAATGTAGAATCGTTCTTGTCCTTGAAGGCCACTGTAGCTTCTGTTATTATTCTAAAGGGTTGGGGTTACCCAGGGAGCGTTGCATTCTAGAACTTTGTAGAACTTTCTTGATGATGTCATATTACACACTGCACCTTTAACGCAACTAATTAAAACAACATGAAGTCACTCACGCCTGAATATTTAGCACTACAGTATTTTATTAACAGCTCAGTTCTTTTTAAAGTAGAGATGCTTTATATATATATATATGTTTCTATGTATAGTCTAAGGGCCAGACATTCACAGCTGCTGAGTGCCGGTGTCACCTTACAAAGCGACCAAGATATAAAACAAGAATTCATCCACAAATGTGTGTGTGTGTGGTGTGTATGCGCGTGTGTGTGTGTATGTGTGTGTGCGTGTGTGTGTGTGTGTGCGTGTGTGTGTGTGTGTGTGTGTGTGTGTGAGTGTGTTTCTTACTGCAGCTGTGGGATCATGTGACGTCGGCAAATTAGTTTAGAATGTGACTTCAACATATACAAATATTTTAAAAAATTATAATTTTTATAGTATTTGATGTTGAACCAATGTAAGTTTCAAGTACCTTTTCTGTCTATTTATCTTCCATAACATGTCTTCTTTCATACTCTCTCTCTCTCTCTCTCTCCCTCTCCCTCTCTTCCATAACATGTCTTATTTCATACTCTCTCTCTCTCTCCCTCTCTTCCATAACATGTCTTCTTTCATACTCTCTCTCTCTCTCTCTCTCTCCCTCTCTTCCATAACATGTCTTCTTTCATACTCTCTCTCTCTCTCTCTCCCTCTCTTCCATAACATGTCTTCTTTCATACTAGTATAAATCAAAGGTCCAACATGTACATTCAGGTGTTTATTTGACTAAACCTTGTCTGTTTGCGTCTGTATATTTCTCCTATACAACCATCTTTAACGGACATTATCTCAACATTAGATTTTTTTTTCTCTCAATACTCTGAACCAAAAATCTACAACTTCTAAAGCACTTACATCAACTAAACTTTCCATAATCATTCTCAGCACTATTCTGAAGGTTATTACAGAAGGATTTGTTCATATGTTGTTCACTGTCTGATTTATGAGACATGTTAGAAGCACTGTAAGAAGAGCGGTCTCATAAATAACAATTCACTAAAAGGAATCAGGTTTATAGAAACGTAAAACTCATCTTTATTCACATGTTTGATTAACAAATTCACATTTCTCAAAGTTTATATACAAATTATCAATTTAAAAACACACACACAAACACAGACACGGTCACACACACACAGACACACTCACAATATTGACATTAGGGTTCGATTAAAACATACATTCAGACAATGAGGAAAAACATTCAGAAAAGATAAAAATACACACACACACACACACACACACACACACACACACACACACACACACAGACAGACACACACACACACACACACACACACCCCTCTTGGCATAAATCAAATCAAGAAACTAACTATATCCCCACAGATTTTTCTAAAAAATTTACTAAATGGTAAATGGATTACACTTAACATCATCAGTCACCTATACACACACACACACACACACACACACACACACACACACACACACACACACACACACACACACACACACACTCTCTCTAGCAGTCCTCCTCTCCAGTGATCTGCTGTAGGGATGAGGATGTGTGTAGCAGCAGTCGGCCGCTCACTCGGTTCAACCACGAAACCAAACGCAGTCCAGACTTCACCGGCAAAACCAAACTGTATGAAAGAAATGTTCATTTAATGTTCTATCTATCTATCTATCTATCTATCTATCTATCTATCTATCTATCTATCTATCTATCTATCTATCTATCTATCTATCTATCTATCAACCTTTTAACTTAAAGGTTCTCATTAAACAGTCTCATTTTTCCTCTGGTGATCATAAATTACATGTAACAGCAAACCAGACCATCAGTGCAGAGAATGCTATTTTTATATAGTTTTTCTTAATGCCTTTGTCATGGGTATACGCTCACCCAGGAACAACAGCTGGCGAGGTAAAAAACACTACTGCTTTTAGTCCAAAGGGGGGCGCTAGAGCGGTAGTTCCTGGGTGAGCGTACCCATTTCAGAAATATTTAAAAAGTTCCTCGTAGCGACTTTTTAAAGCTGCAGTGTGTAGAATTTTGGGTTTTATTTCCTAGCAGATTTTGTAGAAAGTAATTATAATATCCATAAGTACATTTAATTTAGTGCATAATAGCTGAATTTTTTTTTTAATTACTATTTTTTCCCTTAGAAAGGGTCTCATATATGTCCATATTTCTGCATATTTTGGACCAAGGCCTTGTGCCGCCATCTTGAAAGTGTCATAGTTGGAATGTCATCAGGTGCATTGTTTAAAATTTAGAATTGTTCTTGTCCTTGAAGGCCACTGTAGCTTCTGTTATTATTCTAAAGGGTTGGGGTTACCCAGGGAGCGTTGCATTCTAGAACTTTGTAGAACTTTCTTGATGATGTCATATTACACACTGCACCTTTAAGGTTATCAAATCATCGGTATATCATACCATCTCATGCATATATATATATATATATATATTTTTTTTTTTTTAAATCTGCATCTCTACATTACATAATGGAAATGCTCTTTAATGACAATATTTTTGTGGAGAATTTAGAAATGTTGTCAGTAGTTTATATTATAAAACCAAAATGTTCATTCTACTCAAACATATGCCTATAAATAGTAAAACAAGAGACATTGAACATTTGGAGTGGTCTCTTAATTTTTTCCAGAGCTGTATATAGTGTTAATTCACAGCCTAGGCTCTGTAAACAGGCCTACACCTACCTGAGAATGTGTTTTATTGTGGTGAATCTAAGATCGAGGGAGAGTGAGTGTGTGTCCCTGAGTGATGCCTTGAAGGAGAGGCAGCAGGTGAAGTCTTTGGGGTGGAGCTTGTAGAGATCAAAGGTCACATTACCGATCCCGTCTGTGTGTGTTTGAGAGATCTGAAGAATATACAGGGAAAGCTGGAGTTTAGAAATATCTTTAGGGTTACGATTAAAAGGTGTGAGTGTGTGTGTGTGTGTGTGTGAGTGAGTGAGTGAGTGAGTGAGTGAGTGAGTGAGTGAGTGAGTGAGTGAGTGAGTGAGTGAGTGAGTGAGTGAGTGAGTGAGTGACATAAAGGTGTAGTTAGGGATTCTGAAAAATGCAATATCAGTGAATATCTCCTCACGATCCTCTACCTGTCTGTACTGTGTGTGCGCTGGAAAAAGAATCCAGTGTTAATACACAGCCTAGGCTCTGTAAACTAGTATGTCAACAAAGGAGGCCCACCGTAGCTATAGCAACATGCCAGTTCACAGAGCCTAGGCCTAGAGTAATATTAACAAGCATTTTCCAGAATTGCAGACTCCACCTTTACGTAAGTTATTGAAGACTTATTTATACTCAAGTTACTGGACTAAAATGTACTTAGTTACTTTCAAACACTGCAACATATAACAGTGATTCTTGAGAACCGGAACAAAAGGCCGTCTTCCATATGTAACTGCTGTTATGTTTAAAACTAAAAATATGTAAAATTGTAGATGTTACTAGGGATTAAGAATATGTTTAAGAAACCTTAAATATGTCCACACCGTCTGTCAGACAGGAAATCTGATGGAGTTGACGTCTGACGGAGGTGATAGGCCAATGACGGTAAAAAAAACCAAAGCTGTGAGGTTGTGTCAAAGCTTAGCTCAGTAGCTTAGCATATGTTGGATACAAACATGTCATTTAATTTGCCGAAACAAAGGGTTTGTATTTTTTTTCAACATTGCACTCTGTTTTGTCCCACTTCTCCAGAATCACTCGGTGCGTTTCCATGGCACAACTAGATTGGATTATTATTGTGTGTGTGTGTGTGTGTGTGTGTGTGTGTGTGTGTGTGTGTGTGTGTGTGTGTGTGTGTGCGTGCACTGAAAACAATTCCAGTGTTAATACACAGCCTAGGCTCCGAGAACTGATATGTTGCTATCTACAGTGGGCTCCCAAATTTTACTTTCAGCGCACACACAGTACGGACAGGTAGTAGTGGATCATGAGGAGATATTTGCTGATTTTGACCAAATATGATTTTGACAACAAGCGTTCTCCAGAATCACACACACACACACACACACACACACACACACACACACACACACACACACACACACACACACACACACACACACACACACACACACACACACACACACACACACACACACACACACACACACACACACACACCACCTGTCTGATCAGTGTAAAAGCGTTGGCAGGAATGTGACACCTTTGTGTTTGAACAAAGCAACACAACAGCAGCTCTAGTGCTACTAGAGGTCAACTCCTCCACAGGATGCAACGAGCTTCAATCAGGGCTGCTGTCACTCAGGGCGTTTCCATGGCACCACTAGATTGGATTAAGACATATACCGAGCTAGACACTCGAACGGACCGTGTCACTTGTCTGAGTATACATGGCCTTTCAGGAATCGGATAAATGTCCGATGCATGGCTGACTCCACTATGCTAGGTGGCGCTGTAGCCCTTTCAACCATGCTTTCAACAAGTGGTTTTAGAGCCACGTCCGGTTCTCTTCCGTCAATAACCCATGGTGTAGCCTATCACGTGCAGGCACACAAGCACAGAACGAGAAGTCCGATATGCGATATCCGATCCCTGTATACATGCAGAGAGAAAGCCGACTATGAACGAGTTATCTAGGTGTTCTTATCCGACTTCGCTTGTCCGTTATTGTGCCGATTTGTGTCCGAAGTAGATCGGATAAAGGTGTTTACATGCAGTTTAAAAGTCCTGTTGAAGTCTTATTCCTTTATTTACCCGATTATGAGTCTGCATGTAAACGCACTGACTGACAAACAATGAGGATATGTGTGAGCTCTTGTACTTCTGACTTTGGACAACTATAAAAAAAAGAAGAAAAAAAAAAAAGATTGTTTTTAAGATTTACTTTATACATCCATTTGAAGTGTGCTCACCTGGTTGTGCGTCCAGCTCTCTCCCTCTTGCAGCAGCATCACAGCTGTGTCACCGGGCAGAAAACTGAAGAACTCCGAGTCACACATCGTCCCATCCTCATCCAGGACCAACGTCAAGAGGTGACCGCACAAAACAAACGCTCCTGCTGCCTACAACATAGCAAAGAAATTATGTGTGAGTGTGTGTGTGTGTGTGTGTGTGTGTGAGTGAGTGAGTGAGTGAGTGAGTGAGTGAGTGAGTGAGTGAGTGAGTGAGTGAGTGAGTGAGTGAGTGAGTGAGTGAGTGAGTGAGTGAGTGAGTGTCTGTATGAGTGAGTAAGTGTGTGTGTCTCTCTGTCTGTCTGTGAGTGAGTGAGTGAGTGAGTGAGTGAGTGAGTGTCTCTTTGTCTGTCTGTGAGTGAGTGAGTGAGTGAGTGAGTGTGTGTGTTTCTCTCTGTCTGTCTGTCTGTGAGTGAGTGAGTGAGTGAGTGAGTGAGTGAGTTAGTGAGTGAGTGAGTGTTTCTCTCTGTCTGTCTGTGAGTGAGTGAGTGAGTCTGTCTGTCTGTCTGTCTGTCTGTGAGTGAGTGAGTGAGTGAGTGAGTGAGTGAGTGTGTCTCTCTGTCTGTCTGTGAGTGAGTGAGTGTGTCTCTCTGTCTGTCTGTGAGTGAGTGAGTGAGTGAGTGAGTGAGTGTGTCTCTCTGTCTGTCTGTGAGTGAGTGAGTGTGCTGCAGGAGAATATGGTTAACATTTTTAACGTATAGATATCATCATGGAACTTTGCCAGTTGATTACTGACATTAAAACTATTCTATTTTGTGTTACAATTTAAAAAGAAACTGTTTCTCATAAATCAGACAATAACATTAACGGAGAGAGTTTTGTAGAGCTGATCAAATTTGTGTCAACTCGTTTTGAAATTGCTTGAATGTAACTGGGGTTGCGTTCCGAATCGCATACTTTCTACTATATAGTATGTAGAAAGTACACACTCTCTCTCTCACACACACACACACACACTCACACACACTACTTGAAAAATGACCAGTGTGTATTTGTTGCTACTCGGAGGACAGTGGCTGGTGAAAATGGTCTGGGAAATGAAATAAAATGACTATAGTAAAAGGAAGATGTCACCGGGAGTTGCAGTAAAAAAAAAAATATCTTTTAAAAAAAATTATTGAAAAATACAGACAGACAGCTGAGCACAATGTGAATGTCACTATCACAACAACAAAGCAAAATCATTAAAAAAAAAAAAAAAAAAAATTGTGTGTTTTATTTTTTTTTCCTTCTGTATCAGTAACTGGGGTTGCGTTCCGAATCGCATACTTTCTACTATATAGTATGGTAGAAAAAAGATTTAGGATGTCCCGATTCTTGTGGCCAGATTTAGGATGGTTAGAAGTACCCGGATGGCCTACTTCATGCGGCCAAGATTGTTAGTGTTGAAAACTGCATCCTATTTGGGCGATTCTGACCCACAATCCGGTGCGCACGTGAAGTGACGTCACATCGACGAAGCCTCCATATGAAAACAAACGGGGATGAGACGGATATAAAAGCAAGAGGCAAGATCAAGGAGCCATGTTATGATGAAATAAGAGAGTAAAGTATGTCCCAATAGTATGCCTACTGCATCCTAACTAGATTTTTTTATCGTCGGATGTAGTATGTAGAATAGAAAAAAGAAAGAGTATGCGATTCGGAACGCAACCAGACATTCATTTGTATATGAAAAAAAGTTACGCACTGTAGCTTTAAAGGCTTTGAATGAGGACTATGATATGTGATTAATAAGCTCTTTACCTGCTTCAGTAGCTCGTCCAGTGAAGATGCCGGGAAGTCTTGCTGCTTCTTGCGGTCGTGTGAGTAAACGGTAAAGATCCGAGGAGGAGCCGGATAGAAGCGCCGAGAAATGGAAGTCTGGATAGTTGATAGAGAGCTGTGTGGATATTAAAAAGGTTATCAAATTACACATGAAATAATGTGTGTGTGTGTGTGTGTGTGTGTGTGTGTGTGTGTGTGTGTGTGTGTGTGTGTGTGTGTGTGTGTGTGTGTGTGTGCGTGTGTGTGTGTGTGCTGAAATAGTATCTGGTCTTAAAGCTGGGGTGGAGGATTTGGGGAGAAAATAGCAGTTGGGATAGAGATTTGAATCCAAATACCTCAACCGCTCCACTTGTTCTCTTTGGTCCCTCCCCTATGGTCCCTCCCTGACACGCTCTACACCAACAAAGTCGTGCCAAAGTGAAAGGACAGTCCCAACAGCCAATAAGAACAGAGAATCGGAGCCTCGCTCTGATTGGTCAAAGTGTACAGCTCATGTTAACTTTGACCAATCAGAAATCACATACCCCAACTTTAATAAACAGCCTAGGCTCTGTAAACTGGTATGTAAACAAGTCCACACAAAGTACGGAAAGGTAGCCGTTATTTTGTTTTCCTCACCCTTCTGTATATATTTTAACTGTCAATAGATTGCAATATTGTAGTTGATTGACAGCCCTAGAATATTTGCACATTGTGATGACAGCAAATGCTTATGTCTTCTCTGAAAGGTAAAACAATTCGGCTCCTTCTGATGCTTAAAATACAATTAGCTGGTTACAATTCCGTCCTTTTACGCTCTCTCTCTCTCTCTCTCTCTCTCTCTCTCTCACTCTCTCACTCTCTCACTCTCTCTCTCTCTCTCTCTCTCTCTCTCTCTCTCTCTCTCTCTCTCACGCACGCGGACACACACACACACACACACACACACACACACACACACACACACACACTTATTCACACCAAAACAAAAACCATTTGCATCTTGACAAGTTGTTCACTCACCTCACCAGAGTCTCCGGAAGGAAAGATTTTGCGTAACTCACTCCTGATTGGATGGACAGCGGCCAGGCCATTGTGACGTCAATTTACCAACAAATAAATTAATAAAAATGTTAAAGAAATGGTCGAAAGATGAATGCCAACTAATCCCTTAGAAGACACCGCTGCTAGTTCTGTTGTAGAGAAACGTTCGCTTCACCTGCGCGGCTAGTAACGTCATCAACTAACACGAGCTCTGATTGGTCAATGATCAGGTGTCAGGGAACCAATAGGAGAGCGAAGATTTTAATTTAAAAAAATGTGTACAAATTTTTTTTTCTTTTTTTTAACAGTCTATGGTACAAACTATTTTTATATTTCGTACATTTATATTCAAACTGATCAAGTGTGTATGAAAACGACCAATTAAATATATCAATCAAATTATATTTTGATTGGAGAGCATTTACATTTGATTAAAACATTTAATGGTAAATGGACTTGTATAGCGCTATATCTCCGTTTATCACAGACCCAAAGCGCTTTACATTGCTTAATTTATTTCATAATGAATTATTATGAATTTATTGCATAATTTATTCTTAATATTATTTAATTTATTTCACATAAGTTAGTTCTCGTTATTCTGTTTTTATTTCTATAATGTGTGAAGGATGTTTGGGAGGAAAAGCCTGTCTTTGTTTATTAAAATTTTCAATAAAGAAGAAAATAAACCGTAAATACAAAGCGGAACTAACTGCTGTTGTCTCCGGTCGGACCAAAAAAAACCCGCCAAACTTTACCATACCAATCCTCAAAAGCAAGTTTTACATGAATTCTATCCTACAAAAATCTAGTTTACTTTCATTTGGATATATTGGTGAAAAAATACCGTCTGTTTTTGTATTTTAGAACTTCAAAAAAAATTATTATAATAGAATAAAAACGTGTAGAATACTAACTAACTGTTGTTGTTCCCGGTCGGACCTAACACACTGACGGACCAAAACCAGAAGTAGTAGCCGCCGCCGCCGCACATCGCACAGACTTCAAAACAATTCAAAAGTTTCGGTCAAAATTGAATCAAGATGAAATTTCGAGGGAAAATCATAAACGTCGCGTGTCTCAACCATTTCAGCCGTGAGTCTTTTATCATAGTCATCATTTCTGAATTGTACACATCTTACTGTCTCTGTTTTAGCTTAAAAAAAAATGCATATTCGGTGTGTGTTTTTAGTACGAAAAGTCTCATAAATCAGACAATGAACAACATGTGAACAAATCCTTCTGTAATAACCTTCAGAATAGTGCTGAGAATGATTATGGAAAGTTTAGTTGATGTAAGTGATTTAGAAGTTGAGATTTTTGATTCAGAGTATAAAAAAAAAACTAATGTTGAGATAATGTCTGTTAAAGATGGTTGTATAGGAGAAATATACAGACGCAAACAGACAAGGTTTAGTCAAATAAACACCTGAATGTACATGTTGGACCTTTGATTTATACTAGTATGAAAGAAGACATGTTATGGAAGAGAGGAAGAGAGAGAGAGTATGAAAGAAGACATGTTATGGAAGAGAAATAGACAAGAATCTCAGTCTTCAGTCTTTAGCTCAAAGTATCTGGATTAAAACAATGTTGAGGCATACCCGTGTACCTTTTTAAATAGTTTTTATATATTTAATACAAACTACTTAAATCACTTAAAACACACACACACACACACACACACACACACACACACACACTGAGACACTAACTCACTCACCCTCACTCACCACCACCCACCCTCTCTCTCACTCACTCACTCACACACTCACTCACTCACTCCTCACTCACTCACTCACTCACTCACTCACTCACACTCACTCACACACACACACACACTCACTCACCACTCACTCACTCACTCACTCACACACACACACACACACACACCACCACTCACTCACTCACTCACACTAAATCATGTGTGATCTCCCAGGTCTTATCACCACCATTTCTAAGCTGACCAAGATGTGCGTCCTGCGCCTGACTCCAGACAACCTGTTCTTTGTTCTCTCTGGGAAAGTGGCAAACGGAGGAGTGAGCATGTGGTGTGAACTAGCACAGGTAGGCAGCTGTGTGTGTGTGTGTGTGTGTGTGTGTGTGTGTGTGTGTGTGTGTGTGTGTGTGTGTGTGTGTGTGTGTGTGTGTGTGTGTGTGTGTGTGTGTGTGTGTGTGTGTGTGTGTGTGTGTGTGTGTGTGCGTGTGTGTGTGTAGGCAGGCAGTAGTTAGCATGCATTAAGCACACAGAATGAATTAAATATTAGAATGTACACACACTGAAAGTTCCTCGGAGCTACCTTAGATAGATAGATAGATAGATAGGTAGGTAGATAGATAGATAGATAGATAGATAGATAGATACCATTCCCCATTCTGGGCTCAAATATCGGCCTAAGACCATTATCTAAAAATACCCTAAGGTGTAGTCAGGAATTCTGGAGAACGCTTCTTTTTTATTTTCTGTTAAAATCAGTGAATATTTTTTCAGGGGCCACTACCTGGCTCAGGTGGTGAGTGAATATCGCCCCATGATCAACACCGTTGGAGGTTCGATCCCCCCCTGTCCACCTGTGTCATGGTTGTTGTGTCCTTATCTCCTCAAGACCACTTCACCCACCTTGCCTTGAGTGAATGTCGACTAGTTCCCCTACCTACCGGTGTATGAATGGGTGTGTGAAGCGCTGGTAACTTGTGTAAAACCTGGGCCGTTAACAGGCTCTCCCTTGAAAAAGCAGATCTTCGAGACTTCCAATGGGGGATTTACCTGTATAAATAAAGGTAAAAAAAAAAAAAAAAATCTCCTCACGATCCACTACCTGTCTGTACTGTGTGTGTAGCGCTGAAGTATTTCTTTCTGTTTAGACACAGCCTAGGCTCTGTAAACAATCCATTCTCCCTACTCCTCCCACCACAGGCTAACTTCTTTGATGAGTACCAGATGGAGGGCGTGTCTGTGGAGGACAATGAGATCTGTCTGGAGGTGACGCCAGAGAATCTGTCCAGAGCTCTGAGGACGCTGCAGAACGCTAAAGCTGTGAAAGTCAAGCTCACCAAGAAGCACTGTCCCTGTCTCACCATCGCTGCCGAACTGGTGAGACTGTCTGTGAAATGTCTGTCTGTCTGTCTGTCTGTCTATCTATCTATCTATCTATCTATCTATCTATCTATCTATCTATCTATCTATCTATCTATCTATCTATCTATCTATCTGTCTGTCTGTCTGTCTGTCTGTCTGTCTGTCTGTCTGTCTGTCTGTCTGTCTGTCTGTCTGTCTGTCTGTCTGAACTGGTGAGTAAAACAGACAATATGATATAAACGCACTCACTCACTCACTCACTCACTCACTCACAGTTTGTAAACGCTGCCATATTGAGAAATACAGAGAGAGAGTTTTGTGGAGCTGAAAATAGGCTTAATCAACTTTGTGTCAACTCGTTTGGCAATCACCTCAAATCCAACCAACATTCACTTATATGGTAAAAGTTACGCACTGTGTCTTTAAAGCCTAATCTAATGCCTGTCTTTCCCCTCTCTAGCCCACTCTGTCTAGTGTCAGTCGGATCGTAACACATGACGTGCCGGTGGATGTCATCCCACGGAGACTTTGGCACGAGTTTAAAGAACCAAGCATGCCAGACTTTGATGTAAGTGAAATACATGTTTATTTTTATTTAATTTAATTTAATTTAATTTAATTTAATTTAATTTAATTTTGTTTTGTTTTGTTTTATTTTATTTTATTTTATTTTATTTTATTTATTTATTTATTTATTTTATTTTATTTTATTTTATTTTATTTTATTTTATTTTATTTTTAATGTGCTACGAGGAACTTTTAAAATATTTCTGAAACAGTCTCATTTTTCCCTCTGATGATCATAAATTAACATGTAACAGCACTGTTGATTTGGTAGCACAATAGGTCTTTATTAAAAGCACTGATTGTGTTTGTCTCCGTCCCTTTCAGGTCAGCATCTACCTTCCTCCTCTGAAGACCATGAAGAACGTTGTGGACAGAATGAAGAACCTCTCCAACTTCTTGGTGAGATCACAACATTTAATTCAATTTAGTTTATTTAAACTGACACTGTGTAACATTTTAAGTAATGTATTAGCTAAAATCAATATCCTCATTCATAAATATGTCCTCATTGGTGGAAAATCACCTCTGCCAATAATCTGAATTATCCTCCTGAGCGGAGAATTAAAAATATTAATATTACATTTTTTACATTGAGCAGGCAAGTCTTATGGAGGCATCCATGTTTTTGGAATTTCATCAGGTGCATTGTTTAGAATGTAGAATTGTTCTTGTCCTTGAAGGCCACTGTAGCTTCTGCTTCCATTCGGGCAATCAATGCGGCCAGCAGCAGGTAAATGCTGCTGATGCTGATTTGATTTTTGTGTTGTTGATGATTTTGATTTTAGATTTTTTTTTATATCCTGGCACTTTATTTTGAAGCCCTTTGTGTCTCCTCAGGCTCGTGTACATAGTGTTAATGGTAAATGGACTTGTATAGCGCTATATCTCCGTTTATCACAGAGACTCACAGACTCAAAGCGCTTTACATTGTTTTTTGTACACATTCACCCAGTCACACACACATTCATACACCGATAGCAGCAGCACTAGGATGCTAAGCTAACTAAGCTAACTATCGGGAGCAATTTGGGGTTCAGTGTCTTGCCCAGGGACACTTCGACATGTGGCGGGGAGACGGGGGATCGAACCTCCGACCCTGCACTCCAGAGGCGAACTTCCTACCCACTTCGCCACTGCCGCCCACTGTGTTCTGTGGCCATTGTTGTCTTGTTTTGTCGTGTGTTTTTACCCACTGCCTCATACGCTGTAAACTAAATTTGCCCTCGTGGGACCTTGAATAAAAACCTTGAACCAATATCGGCCATTTCATAACTAGATTACGAATCGATGCATATTTAGTGTAATTCGATGAATAAAGATTTTATATAAAATGACACATGTAAACGTTGGCATATCTTGATTTAGATTTTGAATAATGTTCTCCACCAATAATAGTTATTTTAATTTATTTTACAGATGAAAATTAAATAATGTGTGTGTCTGTGTGTCTGTCTGCCTGCCTGCCTGTCTGTCTGCCTGCCTGCCTGCCTGTCTGTCTGTCTGTTCGTCTGTCTGTCTGCCTGTCTGTGTTTCAGGTATTGGAGGCTAACTTAAACGGAGAAATGAACCTGAAAATCGAGACCGATCTGGTGTCCGTCACCACTCACTTCAAAGACCTCGGGAATCCTCCGTGGGGTAAATACTAAAATGATGTCACAATATGTCCAGACATGCAGAGGAATCCAAACTACATTTATCTACAACCCACGGTGCAAGTAGAATCACAAGGATAACATTTGGCACAATAAGATTCAGTAATATTTACAATGAAAGCGCAAATCCAACCTTTACCGATCCAAGTGTTAGTCATCATCATCATCATCTTCAACCGCTCATCCGAAATCGGGTCGCGGGGGCAGCAGCTTGAGCAGGGAACCCCAAACTTCTCTTTCCCGGGCCACTTCAACCAGCTCTGACTGGGGGATCCCGAGGCGTTCCCAGGCCAGCGTGGAAATATAATCTCTCCATCCGGGGAAGACCCAGGACCAAGTGTTAGTGTGTACTAAAATGTACTCAGAATATGCCATTTTTTGTAAACATATACACCATGTGACATACTCCCCCCTCCTCCCCTTCAGGTGATGATGAAATCCTCCTTTACACTGAATCCAGAGATCTAATTTAAATCGTAAAATGTATTTTGATTCTGATGATGCCCCCCCCCCCGTTGTTGCATGTAAACTACACTCTCTCCTCTGTCTGTGTTCTTTTATTTCACATACAAACAATATATATATATTTTTTAACCTTTATTTATACAGGTAAATCCCATTGAGACCGAAGACTCTTTTTCAAGGGAGACCTGTTTTCCTTTCCCACGTTACCATTCACACACACATTCATACACCGATAGCAGCAGCAGCTAACTATCGACATTCACACGAGGCAAGGTGGGTGAAGTGTCTTGCCCAAGGACACAACAACTGTGACACAGGTGGCAGGGCGGGGATCGAACCACCAACCCTTTGATCATCAGCCGACCCGCTCTACCACCTGAGACACAGTCGCCCCAAATATCAAAGTACATGTGTCTGTGCGGCAGAAACTTAAACTTAGTCACACACACTCTCCCATTCTCTGCCCCATTTCATCTTTGTCTAATAAAGATTACCTTTATAAAACACTAACCACTACACCATGTTAAATACACTCTCCCCTCTCTGCCCCCCCGACCCCCTCTCCAGGAGATGATGCGTCCCAGGACGGGGGTCCTTCTCGGAGCAGAGACCCAGAGGAGATGGCTCAAGCTCGGGTCGACATCCGCAAACTGCAGCAGTTCCTCGTGGGACAGCAGGTCAACCCCACCAAGGCCATGTGCAGTAAGTCTACCAATCTCCCTGTGTGTGTGTGTGTGTGTGTGTGTGTGTGTGTGTGTGTGTGTGTGTGTGTGTGTGTGTGTCAGTGTCAGTGTCAAGAAGTTAGCGCACAAAACGAACGCTCCTGCAGCCTATAACATAGCAAACAAATTATTGCTTTAGACATTGCGAGTGAGTGAGTGAGTGAGTGTGCATGTGTAAGAGCAAATGCAATGGTTAGTTAGAGTAAGAGGACCCCCCCCCCCCATGGCAAAGGCATTAAGAAAAACTTTATAAATAAAAATAGCATTCTTTGCACTGATGGTCTGTTTTGCTGTTACATGTAATTCATGATCATCAGAGGAAAAATGAGACTGTTTCAGAAATATTGAAACGTTCCTCGTAGAACCTTTTAAAAATATGTCATGTGATGTACATAAATATATGTTCCGTCCCTGGCTAAATCATGTTATAATTGTCAGGGGACTACAGATGAGAAAAAGATTTTTGGCTAATTCTGGCATTGAATTGAATTGAATGGAATTTCATTTAGTTTTTTCTCTCTCTTGCCCTTTTCAGATATTGTCCATGAGAACATTCTCCACCTGATTTTGCTGCATGAAGATGTGTCACTGCAGTATTTCATCCCCGCGGTGGCATAGGCGCTCTACAAACACCACACTGGCGATTGTGAATATGCCCTGGGAGTTTGGACACATGAAAAATGGACTGTGGACCTGTTTTTAAGGTGTTTTTCCACACAGCTAAGAAAGCCAATGACTGAGACACAAGATACAGTGTCTGGGAGTCTGTCCTGCATTTGAATTAGACTTACCTTGCGTTCCAAATCACATTTTTTTTTTCCTTTATTTATTCTTTTATAGATTATTGTTATTATATATATTTTTTTTTTTTTTGGGGGGGGGGGGGGGGGGCATTTTCCATGGTTTTTTATTGACATATTTATATTGGAGAGACAGAGATGAAAATGTGTCAGAGAGGGGAATAACATGCGGAGAACGACCCCGGGCTGGATTCTAACCCGGGTCTGCTGTGAAGAGGACAGACACTCTATGGAAAAATATGCTAATTATAATTGGATATATTAAGGAATCCGGGGTATTTTTTTTGTTGCCATACATCTTTTGACATGTATGTATTGGGACATCCTAAATATTTTTTTCTGGCGTACTAAATGGGATGGATGTATGGGGTTTGGAATGCAGCGTGAGTTTGGTTCCAGAATATTTTAGCCACTGGCCTTTGGTTCTACAAACGGACATGCTGGAAAAAATGTGAAAAAGAAAAAGTTGCCTATGAATTGTTTGAGAAGTTGATATTTTTGTTTTGTGTTTTTGCATTAAAAGTACTTTTGTATATAGTTTAGTTTGTGCTTATTTTGCTTCCACTTCCACGCAACAAGTGACTTTAAAGGTGCAGTGTGTAATATGACATCATCAAGAAAGTTCTACAAAGTTCTAGAATGCAACGCTCCCTGGGTAACCCCAACCCTTTAGAATAATAACAGAAGCTACAGTGGCCTTCAAGGACAAGAACAATTCTAAATTTTAAACAATGCACCTGATGACATTCCAAAAACATGGATGCCTCCATAAGACTTGCCTTCTCAATGCACAAAATGTAATATTAATATTTGTAATTCTACGCTCAGGAGGATAATTCAGATTATTGGCAGAGGTGATTTTACACCATTGAGGACATATTTATGAATGAGGATATTGATTTTAGCTAATAAATTACTTAAAATGTTACACAGTGTCCCTTTAAATTTGTACATTTTCATTTTGTCATGTTAAAAATACCTATTTAAAATAACTCAGTGGTGAGACGTCTAAGATACGATGTCCAAGTGGAATTGACAAAAAGGTGTTTTGGTAAGTGTTCTCCAGAATCGCTTACTGCACCTTTTAATTTTTACTACTTACCAGAAAAAATTAAGAGACCATTCTAGCTTTTTCTTCAATCTTCATCTCTACGTTACTCATTGAAAAAGCTCTTTAATGACAAAACATTTATTGGAATTTGGTAGAAATGTTGTCAGTAGTTTATATTATAAAACCAAAATGTTCATTCTACTCAAACATATGCCTATAAATAGTAAAACGAGAGACACTGAACATTTGAAGTGGTCTCTTTAATTTTTCCCAGAGCTGTATATGTGTAAGCTGGTGTGACTAGGACAAATGATAGGAATATACTAGTAGTTTGATGGTTTGGACAACAGGTGGCGCTGCTGCATCAACAATACACTGAGACTCAACCACACAACACTGCAGTCAGACAGGGAGAGAGACAGACAGAGAGTGAGACAGACAGACAGACAGGGAGACAAGCTGGGCGATTTCTGCTTGTTGATTTTATATATTATCTATGGTTGATTCTGGATCATCTCTTAGTGTTTGATTCAGAAAATAAACCACCTTTCAGCTAATTCACATTGACTGATGATTTAATAAAAAAAAAAAATATGTTTCCAAACTTTAGCAGGACATAGGCATATATAAAAAAACCTAATAAACATAGTGAGGCAATATCAAGCATACGAAAGACAAGATTAGGAAATAGAAAATAACAAAGGCAATTGATGAAAAAAGTCAGGACGTATTGTTGAATGGATTCTCTCACGCATGCGCAAACTCAGAACACTTTATGACATGCGAGAGGTAACGGCTGATAACCATAGCGTCCCGTTAGCTAGCGTGAAAACTGCTGTAATAACATCGGGCAAAGTTAGCTCCCTTTAGGTAACGAGTTCATGTGCTGAATGAAAGCAGTTAGCAGGCAAGGTAAGAGATCCTTTGTCTAACCTCTTTTCATTGAACTTGATCGTTAGCTAGAGTGCTAACTGCTGATAGGCCTATATTAGCGCACAAATTAGCGTCCCATTAGCTAGCGTGTTAATGAATGGGCTGAAATAACCCTCAGCGTGTGAATGTAGCTGCCTGTTTGCTAACGGCTTTTCACTGAACTTGACTGAAGCGACAACTGAATGTTAGGCCATATGGGAGAGAACAGCTATTTATGTCAAAATGAATTACATCTGTGAGATATAAGAACTTCTATTAAATATAACGATCTCTGTTGTAGTTGCTGTTAACTACTCTTAAAAAATAACCAGTTTTAGTTAGCTATCAGCTAGATCTCACCAAGATAGCTAGATTCAGCTACATTAACTGAAAGTTTTGACATATTTTTGGCATTTAATGATTTCTGTTAGACCCACAAGCATCAAGCAAGTGGTCGTTTTTGCTGTTAGATGGGTAAATTACGTACTATTACGCCCCAAATATATATATATGGGGCCACACTCGAAACTTTCGAGGCAGAAGCCCCCGGTAAAACGACCTGCGATGCAGATGTAAGAGCACTGCAAACTGTGAATACCTGTTTTATTAATACATCTATATGCTCTGTTTTTTAAAAAAAATTTGTTGTTTAGGTTAAGATTGTTGTGTAAAAGCTGTAAAACAAACGTTCATTTTAGCATAATAATAAATAAGTTAAAATAAAATGTATCCAGCTGAGATTAAATATAAAGCTGAAGTAAAACACAAGCTGATTTGTTTGTATTTTATTATTTTGAATTTTATACTTCTGAAGTAATTTGAGCTTTCCATCAGATACTTTCAGAATAACAGCTCTTCATTTTGATTGTCATTTCTGGTGAGTGTGTGTTACTGGTGTATACGTTATACTATATTTAATCAAGACTCCTTTTATGCCTTTTAATTTATAAATGTATTTTTTTTTCCTTTTATAGACGTCTGTATACATCTATATTTGATTTGAGAGCTTTTATTTTGATACGTTGTGTTGTGTGAGAGGAAGTTCCCCGCGAGTCGACGTCACCTCCTGTTTGTAGCGCGCGGGTATTTGTATCTTTTCGCTTCAGTCAGTCGGGGATCGCCAATGCTGCAGAGAGGTAAGAACACACACAGTGCTCCTCTGAAGAAGTGTTAGAAAAAGTGATAAAACACGGTAAAACTTCAAACGAACTAGTAAATAATATTCCTTAGAGGTTGCTGTTAACTGACATAAGGACTCTCGGTTAAGTGTGTAAATGTACTTTTATGTCGAGTGCAGCCGTTTTCTTTACCGTCTGATGGAATGTCATTTTGCGCTCTTGTAGTTAGAATCAGTGCACTGTAGGAATCACTGCACTACACAAGTAAGTACAGTTTTATGACGACATATGAAGAACCCGATTTGTGACACAGCATGCGTTTTGTTAGCATTCAGCTATGTTAGCTGTGGGCTATACAGGGTTTTTCCTGGCTCAGAATGGGCCTTTGGGGGGTCAGTACGCGACCGACTTTTTTTGGGGTCGCGACAGTAAAGGCAAACGGTTTGTGTATTTTAAGAGGGGTGTTGGGTTGGGAGAGGGGTGTTTCTGTCCAGCTCAAGAGCATTTCAGTCAGCCTGTCAATCACTGCGTTACCATGGAGCTCACTGACACTTATGAAATCACAATAAACAACCTGTAGATATGAAGTCAAAATACTAATAATGACTAGGCCTACCTATTTAATACTTTAATTGTTTCTAATTGATCTAAACCATGGAAGAAGGTAGGGCTGCTCGATTATGAAACAATCATAATCATGATTATTTTGAGCAATCACATTGTGTTATCACGATTATTAAAGACAGTTAATCATTGATTTAAGAACATTATGCATTTATTTTACTTTTAACAAGGTTTTTTTCTAATAACAGCATGACTTTGGACTTTAAATAAAGGCCTAATTGAACTGAAAACAGGGAGAATAGAAATAGGTTAAATAAGTGAAACATATTTTTAATAATTTAATAAAAATATGTCAAAATAAAAATAACCAGTTGTAAATGGTGTTGATAGGGCACGTCTTTTGCTAGCATTGAATGTAAGGGCATGATTTATTTATGTCTCATGGAGCTGGCTGTATAGGCAGTTGCCTTCCTGTGTTTTTTATTCATTGATTGCTTGGTCATAGACCATTATGACTCGACTTAAAGTGAATAAACAAATTGGTCGGGATGTTAAAAGGTGCAGATGAGGTCGTATATGGCTTTTCTTTCTCTCTCTCTCGCGGTCGCGTATGTCACGTTACCCGCGTGTCCGCGCGTGACAAATCTTGCTCATTATTTTAGTTTGTTGTGAGTCTGAAGTGTTTTCAGACAACACAATTAGTTTTACCTTTTATTCTCGTCATCTAGAAGTTTTTCAAAACACCCGGCAATGCGCAACATTTCCCTCCTACTCTCTGGACCAGCCGATAGCTAAACTAAATCAGGTGAGGGAGGGGCCGAGCGGAGCGCATAGCAGAAGGGTTTGCTGCATTTACAAGCCTGCATGCCCCGGCGTGCGGAACAATGATAGTTTAATAACGATTATCCCCGACCTGATTTCTACCATAGGCTATATTTATACACGCCGAAAGTTTTTTATTGGAAACTTACCTCAAACCTGATGTAGGCCTACCGGTAATCTGACGGAATCCGAAAGTTCTGTGGGTCTGAGTCATGGTCTGAGTTCCCTGTAGTCAGCCTGTCACTCACTGTCCGACGCTGCCGTTACTATGGCGATCACGGACTCGCGGGAAACTTCGCTGGACGAAATTAAAAATAACTCATGGATATAAAGCCAAAATGTTGTTGTTGAACATGTCAAATGAAGTGATTTTTTTTTTTTTTTTACAACTGAGATTGCAAGTAATATGACTGGAATGGCGCGGAAATGGAAACACATTTGGAGCCGTTTTAAGTAGGCTAGATTTTTATTTATTTATCTATAAAAAAAACACACTTTGGCGCTGAGGATTTTCCTTTGGGGGGCGCTAAAATTCCTTTGGGGGGCGCCAACATTTTTGAGAGGCACCTATTTGCAGACCCATGGGGGAAACCATTGAAAACGGAAGCCACACCCCGAACTCATTTCATTGGTCAGAATTGTAACCTACTCTGAATTTGTTGTCTTCTTTTTGTTTTACTGCCGGAGTTCACCTAACGGTGAATAATAATACACAGTTTCCACCGGTTATGGTGCTAGGACACAGTAAAATACGTCAGTTTGTTAAGGGTCCCAGGTGGCCAGGACGGTGGTAAAAAGTAGATGTTGAGGTAGAAGATGAATGAAGCAACGAAGCTTTGGGTACATCTTCCGAAATCCGTCTCTTTAATTCACAATTATCACAAGTAGGTCAATCACATACAAATATCAACTCTTATAAATGAAACACAAAAAGTTGAACTTTTATCTTGTCTTTTCCTCTTAAACAAAGCTGTAAATAGCCTTTACGTAGTGTCAGTTGGAGCCTTGTTGCAGCAGTGCAGGCTAATGCTAACTGTGTTCGGATTAATAAACCTATTGTATTGTAGCCTATCTCATTCTGCGGCTGCACGCGATCGTTACTGTTCACTTGCGTGATCACAAAGTCACAGACGAGCCTCGTTAAATAGCCTAATATGAACATAGGCTATTTATGTCTGGTTGAAATGTAATTCTGCGGCTGCACACGATTGTTACGTTCATTTGCGTGATAACAAAGTCACAGACGAGCATCGATCGTTCAATAGCCTAATATAGAAATTATATAATAATTAAAACTGTGATCACTAGAGGACAAGGGATCTGGTAATAAATCAATCAGGATCTAGAATAGAAACTGTCACCTTATGTGTCAGACGTTAATGTCTTTCACCCCACTTTTAAAATGAGCTGTTTATTTTAATGTGGTGGCACTTTTTGTGTTTTATTTATAAGAGTTTATATTTGTATGTGATTGACCTAGTGTGATAATTGTGAATTAAAGAGACGGATTTTAGAAGATGTACACAAAGCTTCGTTGCTTCATTCATCTTCTACCTCAACATCTACATTTTACCACCGTCCTGGCCACCTGGGACCCTTAACAAACTGACGTATTTTACTGTGTACTAGCACCATAACCGGTGGAAACTGTGTATTATTATTCACCGTTAGGTGAACTCCGGCAGTAAAACAAAAAGAAGACAACAAATTCAGAGTAGGTTACAATTCTGACCAATGAAATGAGTTTGGGGCGTGGCTTCCGTTTTCAATGGTTTCCCCCATGGGTCTGCAAATAGGTACTCTTGACATTTTTTGAATGCAGGAAAAACCCTGGCTATATAGGCCTACTTAGTAAGTTCCCTTAATATTTTATATTGTAGCTGCTCCCACTAACTGCTTAGTGTTATAGGATATAAAACATGTTATGGGTTAATCAGTGGTGTTAGGGATGGTAACTGGACTGTGATGGGGGGTGAAAGTGAGTGTGTAAAGGGCTATGCTAGTGGGGGCTCCTGTGCTAAGCTAAGGCTCAGAGGGAGAAATGAAAGGTTGTTTGCATCACTTAAGTTCCATCTCAAAACACATATTTTTAAACTGGAATACTCGGTCTAATTGTTGCTTATCACCCACTTCATCCCACATATTCATCTGTTCTTAAGGATTTTAAACACTGTACATTTGTCCTGTTAATTGTTTTGTTGTTGTTGTTCTTGACTCAGTTATAACAGCTGAATGAATGTTATGGTACAACATTTAAAAGTAGGCAATGCTCACTCACATACACGTGCACACATACACGTGCACACCATTAGAATGAGCCCAACAGTTTGATTAATCTGTGGATGCAAAGTATTTCTTGTACTCTGAGCTCACTGTCAGTGTTTACCGTTTCACCTCAGACCGTCTGAAGTCCAGAGGATGAGTGTTAATCTGGAGGAAGAGGACGACAGAGCAGAGTCTCCAGTCTCCAGCTGTCTGTCTGTGAAGAGTGACTGGTCCAGACAGTCTCCTCCAAACTTCACTAATGAACCTGGACCCTCAGGCACAAGGTAATTGGTTAATTGTTTCACTTTTCCTCAATTCAATTGTTGAATTAACTTGAATTAAATCCTTTGTGCCTATTTTCTTAGTATCTGACACAGCTTTTAGTCACCTTTTTAAAAGCTGTTAAGTGAGGGGTGTCAAACTCATTTTCACAAAGGCCCACTCTACAAAAAATCAAACAACATCTAGTTAGATAACTTGCATACAGGGGCATAGGCTACGTTTTGTTTTTAACATTTTTGTTATAGGTGGGGGGTATGAGGCGGGGGAGGGGTGGGTTATCAGCAGCTAAATTGATTTGCGGGCCGCATCAAATTAATTCACGGGCCGCATCAAAAAAGAAAACGGGATGGATTTGGCCCGCGGGCCTGGAGTATGGCACATGTGCTAAGTGGTTACAAACTTTAAATCTCCTAATTATCCACAGCAGCAGCAGTTTGTTTAGAGCTTCCTGAATGGTTTTGTCCTCTGATAATTTATCAAGGAGCTATTTGAAATTGAATAAAACAATCTTGGTGTTTGCAGAGTTCAGTTCCAGAGACCAGAATCTCCATTCTCCAGCTGTCTGTCTGTGAAGAGTGACCAGTCCAAAGAACCTCCTCTGACCTTCAGTAATGAACCTGGACCCTCGAACACAAAGTAAGTGACTGTTTGAATGTGAAGTCAAAGTGCTTTAATACAAAATGTATATACATTGTTCAGAAATATGAATGCAGGGGGCGCCTTTAGCTCAGTTGGTAAGGCGTCCCCGGGCCGGGCCCAGCAGCAGACCCGGGTTCGATTCCCACCCGCGTTCGTTCTCTGCATGTCACTCCCCTCTCTGCCCCATTTCACCTCTGTCTCTCTGCACTATCAAATAAAGCATAAAAATGCCCAAAAAATATCTTAAAAAAAATAAAAAATTAATGCAGACACTTAGCTAAAATGGATTTATTTAATTTCTGTTGCAAACTTGCATCCCTGAAGAGTGGAGAGTGACATTAAAACCTAAAGAGAACAACAGAAAACCACGGCGCCCATCTGGAATTGTGTCATGATTAAGAAAACAAATGTTAGATCTATAAATCCACCTTCTATCGTTCATCTCTCCATTCCTACAACAATAAAATACACAGAAAAAAATGATTGAATTTTTTGGGCATATTTTGAATGGTGATTAATCGTGAATAATCATGAATAATCCACAGTTACCCTGTGATTAATCTAATTGAAAATGTTAATCGTTAAAAAAAATGTCTTCACAGGAAGAGGAAGAGTGATGTTTCTATTGAGGAGCTGCAGTCCTGCTGTGCTTTGTGTCAGGACGTCCTGAACCAGTCTGCTCCATCAGGAGACTCCTCCTGTCCCCAGTGTGGACAAAGATCCAGACCTGGACTGCAGACAGCCAGTCAGAACAGCACAATACAAGGTAAGACTGGAGATCCTTCAGCTGATTTCATACTGTCTACTAAATAGACATAGAAATTGTGTCTGCAATCTGCTCAGTTTTAGCACAGTATCCACTTAGGAAATTGCACAAAGTATATACCGGTGCTAACACGCCCACAACGTTTGGCAGCTGGGTGAGTGGGAAAAGACCTGTAGACCGCAGCAGGCAGTAACGGTTCTCTTCCAACGCGGGACTTTTTCAGGCAGCACAGTGCGCTTATAAGTTTTACACGATCTGCTAAGATTTTATGTTGATGAATGTTCTATAATCTGCTTCACGTCCACACAGGTCGGCTGGTTTATACGGTGACATTGTTTTTAATTAAGCAGCCATTATGAAATAAACCTGAGCTCCATCATAACTGTTTTTTCATATACAAGTACAACCCACTTCCTGTAGATTTCCCGCATAATATGAATTTATATCTATTCAAAGCTCACGAGTGTTGAAGAGCGGAAGAGGAACAGATAGAAGGGTAGGATTAGGGCTGCAACAAAGAATCGATAAAATCGATTACTAAAAGCGTTGGCAACGAATTTGGTCATCGATTCGTTGAGTCGCGCGATTAATAAGTCACTTGTAGGCGCGGCACTGTTTACATCCAGCCGCCGACAGGTTCATGCACGCCCACAGCGAGCCTTCCGCACGTGAAGGCTCGCTTCACGTGCGGGAAAGCTATAGTGTGAGCGGCCACAGCTTGTATTTTGGTCATATCTAACACTGGACTGCAGGCCTATATAAAAGTGTTGTACCTTTGCTTTCTTTGGGTTAAAAAAAACTCCTTCAACTCAGTATCCGTCTAGTCCAAAAAAACCTCTGTCAGCTGCTGCTGCAGACGGTGTGCAGACGGGCTCGGAGAGTCGGCATTGGCGCATCAACAGTCATTCAAAGCAGCGGCAGTAATCACACAACCGAACGGTGTAGAAAGTCCCGTCAGTTAAAAATAGTGATCCAGATTCTAAATCCATGTTAAAATCGGAAGGATATAGAGCTAGTTAGCTTAAAAAAAGTAGCAAACATGTCAACTGTGATGTGTTCAGGCCGGCTCAGTAATATGATTGATGTGTTCAAATGCAACACAAAAAAAATAAAAAATTAGATTTTGGCGAAACTTGTTTTCCCAGCAATATAAAAAAGATAGTAAAGATGGAATTATGACCTGTGTAATGTCCTATCTTGAGCTAGGATCATATCAGCAATTAAAGCAATAATACAAGTTCTATTTCAACAAAATAATAGAAAATTATCAATTGTGATATCAATAAAGACTTGGATCGTTAAGGAGTCTTGAAAATGGTATCAATATCAATACAAATTAACGATCTCCTGTCATCTGAGAGAAATTAAGATGATTTAATTACCGTTAGTATTTACCGGTTAAAAATATTATCGGTTGACTGTTTTACCATGGACATCCCTTATACTGTATAAATGTATATCATACATTGTATGTTTTTTTCTGTGTTATCCAAGTTAAGTTTATTATTAATTTTTTATCATTTAATATTACTTTTAATAGTTCCGGGACGTTGGAGCAATAACCTGGTGTTTTGACACTTCAGTCTGCACTGTGAATTTGAAGTAATGTTCAGTTTTTGAATAAAGATGCGGCCTTTACAAATTTTTCTTTTTTTTATCCGATTCATCGATTAATCGAAAAAATAATCGACCGATTAATCGATTATTGAAATAATCGTTAGTTGCAGCCCTAGGTAGGATAGGATTGCGCCACCTTAGTACAGAAGATTCATACACAGTATTTGCTCCACTAAAACGGCCTGTTGCAAATAGCGCTGGCCTTTGAGGATAAAGTGCTTTTTGCAACAAGGCTTATTAGTATGGGAATTGAGCAATTTGCTACCGGATTTTGAATATTCCCTCATGTAAATACATTCAAATGAGAGACACACTGTCGGCGCTTTCTGCTTGGCAAGGGTATTTCAGAGCAGTTTGGCCACATTTCCCTCTTTGCGCGGCCTCTGTTGATATGGTCCTCTTTTTAGTGGCCGCAAAAGCGCAATCCTTCAGTGGATGTGGCCCTTATTGTCTTATCCATTGTGTTGTACAATATAGACCTTGTGATTTGTATAAAAATCATATTGAAAACTCTTTCTTTATATTTTACTTGATAATGAAAATAACCACCAGATTCTTCAATCATAAGCCACACTATTTTCTTTTCTTTCAGAGTATTGTGGTCTTCAGGAGGTTCTAGATGAACATAAGATCAGTCTGAGGAGGAGATGTGAACGTGTGACTGAAGGAACTGATCCAATAGAATGTAGAACTCTCCTCAACAGGATCTACACTGAGCTCTACATCACAGAGGGACAGAGTGAAGAGGTTAATACCAAACATGAGGTGATGCAGCTTGAGACCGCTTCCAAGAAGAAGACCCTCCATGACACTCCAATCAAGTGCCACGAAATCTTCAAAGCCTTACCAGACCAACAGGGACCCATCAAACACATCAAGGTCGTCCTTACAAACGGTGTTGCTGGCGTTGGAAAAACCTTCTCAGTGCAGAAGTTCACTCTGGACTGGGCAGAGTGCAAGAAAAACCAAGATGTCAGTCTGCTGATTCTGCTTTCGTTCAGGGAGCTGAACTTGATCAAAGATGAGCAGTACAGTCTTCTCAATCTGCTCCATGTTTTCCATCCAACATTACAGAAGGTCACAGCAGAGAAGCTCGCTCTCTGTAAAGTTTTGTTCATCTTTGACGGCCTGGATGAAAGAAGACTTTCACTGGATTTCCAGAACAATGAGGTTGTGACTGATGTCACACAGAAGTCATCAGTCAACGTGCTGCTGACAAACCTCATCCAGGGGAATCTGCTTCCCTCGGCTCTCATCTGGATAACTTCCCGACCTGCAGCAGCCAATCAGATCCCTCCTACATGTGTTGACAGGGTGACAGAAGTACGAGGCTTCACTGACCCACAGAAGGAGGAGTACTTCAAGAGGAGAGTCAGTGATGAAGAGCTGTCCAGCAGCATCATCTCACACATCAACACATCCAGGAGCCTCCACATCATGTGTATGATCCCAGTCTTCTGCTGGATCACTGCTACAGTTCTGGAGAACATGTTGACTACAGACCAGAGAGGAGAGCTGCCCAAGACCCTGACTGGCATGTACTCCCGTTTTGTACTGGTTCAGACAAAGCGAAAGAAGGAGAAGTATGAAGAGGGACATGAGACGAGTCCACAGGAGCTGACGGAGGCCGACAGGGAAGTTCTTCTGAAGCTGGGGAGGCTGGCGTTTGAACAGCTGCAGAAAGGAAACGTCATGTTCTACCAAGAAGACCTGGAGCAGTGTGGTCTGGATGTCACAGAGGCCTCGGTGTACTCAGGAGTTTGTACTGAGATCTTCAAAAGAGAGGGTGTGATCTTCCAGAAAACGGTCTACAGCTTTGTTCATCTGAGCATTCAGGAGTTTCTGGCTGCAGTCTACATGCACGACTGTTACACCAACAACAGCATGGAGGTACTGGGGGGCTTCCTGGGAAAAAAATATGTAAATTCATCCCTGGATGTCTTCCTGAAGAGTGCCATAGAGAAATCCTTAAGAAGTAAAAATGGCCACCTGGACCTGTTTGTCCGCTTCCTTCATGGCCTCTCTCTGGAGTCCAACCAGAGCCTCTTAGGAGGCCTGCTGGGTCAAACAGACAACAGTCCAGAAATCATCCAGAAAGCCATCAGCAACCTGAAGAAGATGAGCAGTTATGATATCTCTCCTGACAGAAGCATCAACATTTTCCACTGTCTGACGGAGATGAACGACCTCTCAGTTCATCAGGAGATCCAAGAGTTCCTGAAGTCAGAGAACAGATCAGGGAAGAAACTCTCTGAGATCCACTGCTCTGCTCTGGCCTACATGCTGCAGATGTCAGAGGAGGTTCTGGATGAGTTGAACCTGAAGACGTACAAAACATCACCAGAGGGACGACTGAGACTGATTCCAGCTGTGAGGAACTGCAGAAAGGCTCTGTAAGTCCAGATTTGGTTAACAATATAAAAAAGTGTAGATACGTAGTTGATAGGGATGGGAATTGATAAGAATTTAACGATTCCGATTCTGCTTATCGATCCGATTCCTTATCTCTTATCGATTCTCATCGCTGTTTATTAATATAAAGTCCCGTCGTTAGACACACGTAGCGGATGGTTTTATACACATCGATCGCTCCCGAATCCAAGGCAGAGCTTTTTGTATCGGGCAGAGAGCGTTATTTTAAGTGTGTCTTACTGTCTTTATAAAGTGTCTTGTTAAAGTTTCCTTACCACCGGACCGCCGAGTCCCGCTGTGTGTTGTTTTGCGTTCGTCCCCATCGCCTTCAAGGCAGCATTTAACGCTGATGAACGAGAGTAAACAGCGGGCCTTTGGCAGCGGTTA
Source organism: Hyperoplus lanceolatus (assembly GCA_026929865.2). Taxonomy (NCBI): domain Eukaryota; kingdom Metazoa; phylum Chordata; class Actinopteri; order Uranoscopiformes; family Ammodytidae; genus Hyperoplus; species Hyperoplus lanceolatus. The sequence goes on along the minus strand of CM049415.1, from coordinate 1,754,057 downwards.
AGAAATAATTTTTTCCTATTTGTATGCTGCTCTCGCCTTTTTATGTATCTCTCTCTTTTACTTGCCCACATCTAGGCTTACACACACGTTAATTCTCATAGAGTTTATCTTCAAATCCAAATGATGGGCAATGCTGGTGCCGACTAGTAAGGCAGCCGACGTTTAAACATTCAACCGTTAGGATCGCAGTCTGCGCGCTTGCTTGTGCACGAGTCGTTTGATGAAATGGAAACTTTACAATTGTTGCAAGTGGCCGTATTGTTGCCTTTTCATGTGAAATACAACCACACTTTAGAGTGCTTCTGCCTCGACATCATGTTTGCTGCGTTCTGAACCAAAACAAAGCAGCACATGTCTGAAGTCATGACCCGTTTGCTACGAGCGGAACCGATAAGCGGAATCGTTAAGCAGGCATGTTAACGATTCCAAGGAATTGGTTGACTCGGCACCAGTTCTGAACAAGAACCGGTTCTCGATTCCTATCCCTAGTAGTTGAGTTCTTTAAATATACTCATTATAAAAGCTTTCATTATTTGTCTTAAAGAAGTATTCAACTTGTTTATTACTTAAATGATATGGCAGTTGTTTTTGTCACAAATTACGACTATGCTCCAGAATAAAAAAAAAAAGGGATTGTAATCATTTTCCGAATGAGAGGTCCTGGATGCAGTTCTTTCATTCATTGATTGTGTAATTTGTGTTAAAAATGATTTCTGAAATATGCTGCATAGATAAGAACAAGATGAAATAAAGATAAAATGTCTGTAGGAGAGAGAGAGAGTAATTGTTTACTTTTGGATTTTTTTTAATCTTTACCTGGACCTCTGATGTGACGAGCAAATGTAACTCAAATCAGGAAATGTCAAACTGCTGTCATCACTTATTTCAAAATATAATTTACATTTTCATTACAGACTTGCTGGCTGTAGACTCTCAGAGACTCACTGTGAAGTTGTGGCCTCGGCCCTGAAGTCCAACCCCTCCCATCTGAGAGAGCTGGAGCTGGGTACCCGAAACAAGGACCTGAGTGAAAGGAATGACCTGAAGGATTCAGGAGTGAAGGCTCTCTGTGCCGGACTGGAGAATCCAAACTGCCGACTGGAGATACTGAGGTCAGTTCACTGACTGTAACCTATGTGGAGTTTTCTATTTGTTCAATCGGCAGAGGTTTTCAGTTTTAGTTCATAGATTTTCATGTTTGCCTGAGCACAAATCTGAAGAAATGTTTTTAACTGTAGTCTTCTTAAAAGACGTTTGAAATAATAAACTAACTGCAATTTCAAACTATGAAATTACAACACAGGGTTAATCATTGGCGGCAGTGGCGAAGTGTGTAGAGAGGTAGTCTCTGGAGTGCAGGGTAGGACGTTCAATCCTCCGCCTACCCGCCACATGTCGAAGTATCCCTGGGCAAGACACTGAACCGCAAATTGCTCCTGATGGTTCAGAGAGCATCTTGCATGTCAGCTACTGCCATCGGTGTATGTGTATGAGTGTGTGTATGAGACCATCGTACTTAATTTTATTTGTACAGAAGGTCTGGAAGTGCTGTAATTGGCAAACGTTCAGTCACTTGGAGGCGGGTGTCTGTTGAAGTGTAAAACTATTGGATCTGCCCAGTGCCACTCTGGATTAGCCAACCAATCACATCACGTTTGGTCAGACATATGTCATGAGCCGGCTTCTGACAGTGCGTTCCAGTTCTACAGGGAAATAGGGAATTTCCGACATCACTATATTGTAGTCTATGGATCTATGTCCATACTTTCCCGAGCAGATGCACTGGAACACAGACAGGTCGGAACTACCAAGTTGGAAATTTCCGAGTATAAGGGAACGCAGCATTCAACTGAAACTGGAGCGCGACTTCGACGTCATCGTTCTCAGCCACTCGCTCTGTTCGCTGATTGGACGGCCAAAAATTTGGACGAGCAGCTTCCATGCAGCCCCAGACTGACTACTTAAGTGAAATTAAAATTGAGCGGAAGTAGGTAGGCGGACGGAGCCAGGCTACCATTGGTCCATACGTGAAGCCAAATGCCTTGTGCACTAGTGACTGACGACACTGGACACCTTTAAAAATGAAGAAAATTCAAGAAGTATTCACACTGCAGGGTTCGACATAACCAATGGCCCAGGGCCCGGGGCCAGTAAAATCATATGCAGGGCAAGTTGATTGGCCAGTCACTGGCCCGCCCGGGCCAGTAACGGCCAATCACAGATCAGTATCTTTTTCTACACAAAGATTCATTCATTCACACCAGGTTCATTGAAATGTGCGCTGAGTTGTAATGAAAGCAGTTTTTATTTAAGACTCATTATAATATACATAATATATCATATATTTTTTAATGTGTGGACATAGGGCCTACTATGCATGGGCGTTTTGACAGGCGGATCAACAAGCGGGCACACTCTCGCTCCGTTGGCAGAGCTGTAGGCCTACCCTCCGCTCCACGAGCGGGACAACACCGAGGGAGCCAACTCAATATTAGGGATGTGAACGACTTATTAAGATCGCGAGTCAACAAATCAATCGACTTACTTTGCCCCCTTTTTTCTTCCCAAAGCAGAGGTTGAGGTGCAGAAAATAAAAGTGAAAACTGCGATTTTCCTTTAGCAGCAGAGCTGCCGCCGTAATGTTACAGTATTTGCATCAAAGCGTTAATGGTAATACAAATGAGAGGCTTTATTTAACCGCTGTGAATGCATCTCAGGTGATCGTAATTGTTTCGGCTGTAGACAGAAACTAACAGGGGGAGGCGGATCACTGTACAGTTCCTATAATCGCGCAGTTTGTCTGCCGACATGGCTCTGTGTTTTAAGGCTCGAGACATACAATCAGATCGCGGAAGCCTTCCCCATTGACATCGCTAACGGGGAGAATATCCCCGGTTATTATTTTAGTAGTCAAACCGCGGAGTTCTTCCGCGGGGCTGCTCACTGTCGAAATGTCACAGTGAAACGCTGCTTCGCTCGCACTAGGCATTGTGTGTTTCTAAGGTGATTTAACATCATAGTCTTAGACGAGCGTTTAACTTATGCTTCATATTTTGTACTGCTTATGTGAAGCTGACACTTCATGCAGAAGTGACGCTCCTACAGCGCGCTCATGACCAGAGGTGAACTTGCATACAGTGACATCTCACATAGGAAAAAAACGGCATAACCCCCTGATTTTCGGATTTCTATTTTTAAAGTCGACTTGAGCTCGAGTGGAAAACATTCACATCCCTACTGCATATGGAGAAAGTGATAAACACTGCCCACCACACCTCTTATTACAGGTGAACTACTGGCCCACTCCTTTCACATACTTTCAGTTGTAGGCTTCTAATTCAATATTTTTGCCAGGTTTTTATATTATCTGTATGAGCAATATCAATATTTCATATCATTAACTAAAAGAAAAATAACCAAATCTAAAGGAAACTTCTATACTTTATTATAATTATTGACACAAAATTACAAAAAAAAGTGTCTGCAGGGCCAGTGAAAATATACAAGGGGCCAGTAAAACCCGACGGGGCAGTAGAAAAAAAAAGTTATGTTGAACCCTACACTGTTTATGGAGGAAAGGGACTATGTTGTAGTTACTACAAACACATCACAGGAGAGACCAATCAAACTGTTTGTGATATATTATGGTCTTTGTAATAAGCTTATGAGGTAAAAACAACTTTATCATTGTTAAGTAGACAAGGTGTTCAGAAAGGAGGGTTTTTCATCATCATGTCTATCAGTTGGCAACAAGCCATGAGCTTTATGCAATCATTCATTCATTTATTTATTTATTTATTTATTCAATTGTTCAACACATTTCTTATAATAATTACTGATCATTGATACTTAGCCTTCAGAACACACACTCACACAGGAAGACAGATATTAAAGTATATTTCAAAATGCAGGTGTTTAGAAGGTCAATATAGTATTATCCACGACAACACAATGACAAGGACACCCTTCTCATTTTAGAAAAAAAGCTCATTGATTAGGATAATGTTATGTTGAGCTACACATTTAAAACCTGAACACATCAGATTAGATTATAATGTTTATTTCCATTTATTCTTCACTCAGATTGAGGGGCTGCAGTTTTCCAGAGATCAGATGGGTTTCTCTGTCCTGCTGTTTGTCAGAGATCAGCTGGGCTTCTCTGGCCTCAGCTCTGAAGTCCAACCCCTCCCATCTCAGAGAACTGGATCTGAGTAACAACGAACTGCATGATTCAGGAGTGAAGCTGCTGTGTGTTTTTCTGGAGAGTCCACACTGTAGACTGGAGACTCTGAGGTCAGTTCACTGACTCCGGTACTATGTTATTCTCAAAGGCCTACTTCACCGGTTTGAATATGAAGGTGTATTGAATTCTGAGATCCTATGTAGTATAAATGTGCAAAAAAAATTGAAATCGGTTCATCCTAGCCTGAGAAAAGGCAGAAAGAGTGTTTTTTTTAACCCTATATTTCTCTTTCTCGTGACATCACAGAAAAAGAAATATAGGGTTAAAAAAAAACTTACTTTGTAAATATTACTGTGATGTATTTTACTGTGACATCACAGTAATATTTACAAAGTAAGTTTTTTTCAACCCTATATTTCTCTTTCTGTGATGTCACGAGAAAGACAAATATAGGGTTAAAAAAAACACTCTTTCTGCCTTTTTCTCAGGCTAGGATGAACCGATTTATTTTTTTTTTTTTCACATTTATACTACATAGGATCTCAGAATTCAATACACCTTCATATTCAAACCGGTGAAGTAGGCCTTTAAATATTGAATATACAATTAAAACATATAAGTATATCTACAAACTGAAACTTAAATCCATAGTTATCTATTTTATTTGTTAATATTTTCATTTATCTTGTGCAAAGTATTTTTTATTCTGTAGTCACAAAATAAACAGTTGAAAATGTTTAATTTCTGTACATCATTTATATAAATTATAACATTTTGAAGATCCTCCAACTAATATTTGTAGTTGCAGGAGATTTATTACTTTGATTTCTATTCAGTTTGAGCAACAACTACCTGCTGGATTCAGGAGCGAAGCTGCTGTGTGGTTTTCTGGAGAGTCCACACTGTAGACTGCAGACTCTGAGGTCAGTTCACTGACTCTATTATTTAACCTAATTTATGTAGGTTTGTACATAACATAACTTACATCCATAAAGTTATAGATTTTCTTTGTTCATATTTTCATTTCTCTTTATTTCTGTTTATTACTTTAGTCTGCAGTCACAAAAGAAACGGTAGAAAATGTTTAAATTCAATGTATGTTCATAATTTCACATTTGTTAAACCAAACGACTTGAAAACATGCACAAGTTGCAGGATATTTATTTCGCTAATTTTCATTAATTTGAGTTTATTTTAGCAAATACTTAATGTGTCATCATTGATCATTGATTCAGAACACACACACACAGGAAAGCGGAGATCAAAAAGCTTGTTTCCAAATACAGTATTTCTCCTCTCATTCCAGACCTGACTGAGATCAGCAGCTTGATGTTAATCTGTGTTGACATGAATAGGTGTGTGGATGTTGTGGTGACATGTGGAGGATGTCTGTAGAAGGCTGACATGATGATGATCCACAACAACACAATGAGAAAGTCACTCTACTCATTTTAGAGGAAAGCTCATTGATTAGAACAGTCATGTTGAGTAGAGATGTCCGATATTGACTTTTTGCCGATATCCGATAGCCGATATTCTCCAAATTCTTAATTTCCGATTCCGATATCAACCGATATGGTATACCGATATACATATGCAGCCGTTTTTTTCCCCCAGACTAATTTTAGGTCCCATCACATTATCTCCTGTCATACATTGTCTATAAAAAAAATAAGGACACTACTTCAACTTATGGAAAAGTTCCATATTTATTAACATTGTGTCAACATGTGTAAACATGTGTAGTGTAGGACAGCCTACTGAAAACTGCTCATTTCTATGAGGTACAACAAACAACACTTTTGGAATGAGGTAAAGTGCACACAAAGGAAATAAAAGTGCAAAGACATAGCCTAGAGACAGACTCAGTCCATAGCCCATTACTTGGGCTAATACAGTAATTGTCAATTGAAAATATAAACTGGGCTCAATCAGCCCTGTTAAACATGAGCAAAAACAAAACCTGCAATATTAATGTGGTGTGCAATAAAAACAAGAAAGGCACACAGTTCAGTTCAAACCTGAGTAGTAAACAAAGTTCTCCTTTTGTCCAGAGAAAGATGCTGAAAGATTGATGGGCCATATGTAACTGTCCATAACTTGGCTAAAACAATCATTAAAAATATAAACCGTTTCTTTCTGCCCTCTCTTTCACATGAGTAACAAAAAATGTGCAAATAAAAAAGGCACAAAAATAAAAACAGCTTCAGTTCAAAGAAGCAAACATAAATTAGAGTGCAACGACTTAAAGTGCTCTAATTCTCATCCTCGTACTACTGTTTAAGAGGGAGATTTTTCTGAATGAAAATAAGCATCTCAGCATTGTCGCAATGTATACGATTCCTCTTCTCGTCGATGACATGCGAGACAGCACTGAACAGCCGTTCACTGTCTACACTGGTGCAGGGTGCAGTGAGGTACTTGCGTGCTACACAGGCAAGAGCAGGGAAGCGGGCCTGGTTTCTCTTCCAGTAGCTCAAAGGGCATTCTTTCTTGAGGATGATGACTTCTCCCAGGTATGTATGCACCTAAAGGAAAAGTAAAAACAAAAATAGAATTTTCTATTAACTATTCTTCAAAGCACTGACAGCCAAATGTTTGTTTTTCTTCATCTAATGTACACTTTAATATGAAGCACTCAGCGAATGAAAATTGTTTATTTACTCACCTGTGAAGTTGTTTCGCCTGTAGTTGCTTGAGTGATGATATCATTCTCTGCCAGGATTTCTTGGTACATGTCCTGCAGGCTTTCATTTCGGGCCTTCTTAGGTGGTGGGTTCCCGTCCTCCTGGCTTGGGTCATCTGCACTGGTACCAGCAGCCTCTTCCTGCTGATCATTACCACCACCAGCCATTTCATCCACAACACTCAGCAGCATATTCAGTGCTTCCCCCTTCTTGTCTGAGTCAAAATACCGATCTTTGTAACGAGCATCAACCATAGTTGCAATGACATACAGTGGTTCACTTTGCACACCATTAAAGCGATTACAGACAGCTTCGAGTAGACTGCGTTTGGCTGTTTGCACACCCTTGTCTGATTCATCCACCCTGGCCAGCAGCCGTGTGAGGGACATCACAGCAGGGATGACATCTGCAGCAGTGGCCTCCGCAGAGCTGATGTCTTTGGTCAGTTGTTCAAATGGTTCCAGAAGGTTTTTCAACTTCTCCAGAATCCCCCATTGAGTTGCATTCAATGTTGCAGGGAGTTCATAATCTGCAGCATATGCACTCAATGCCCTCTTCTGCTCCACCAGGCTTTGCATCATGTGATAGGTGGAATTCCACCTGGTGCATACATCCTGTTGCAGCTTTTTCACAGGCATGCTGAGTTCTTTTTGTATGTCTTCAAAACGACTGCAAGCCAGTGGTGAGTGTTTGAAGTGGCCTACCACACGCCTACCCACAGCCAGAGCATCTGCTATGTTGCGTTGAGACAGGGCACCTCTGTTCACTGCCAGCTGCAAGGTGTGTGCCATGCAGGGCAGACTTAGCACACCAAACTCCGACGTAGCTTTAGCCATGTTGCGTGCGTTGTCCCGTACTATTACATGCACCCTCTCCTTGGAGATTTTCCATGTCTCAAACATCTTTTCAAAAGCACACGCGATCGCTTGTGCCGTGTGAGACCCACGGCACTCTTGAGAATGAAGCACAGCCTTGACGAGCTTAAAGTCCGGATCTAGCCATTGAGCAGTCAAGCTCAGCATGCTAACCTGGCTAACGCTTGACGACCAGATATCTGTCGTGAAGCTAATGGCTACAGCATCAGAAATTAGCTTCTCGACGCGTGTCCATAAGCAACACTGTACAACTCAGGGAGGCAAACATCCGAGAAATACTTGCGATTGGGCATGGCAAAGCGTGGCTCGAGGAACTCCACAAGCTTGCTGAATCCGGCGTCTTGCACGATGGAAAACGGCTGATTATCGAGCGCAATGCACTCCATGATTTTTTGGCTGATAACTTTCGCTCTTGGGTGTTCCTTGTTGTATTTCATTTTTTTTTTCTGCTGACTCTTTGAGCGACAGTTGCGTTGTTTTCTTCACGGAGTCCTTTCCTCGTTGTTGTTTTGCCTTACTTTGTTGCTGCAAAAACGCTTTGTGTGCCTCCGGGTGGTTTTTCTTGATGTGAGAGATTAAATTCGAAGTGTTGAATGACGAAACCTTGGTCCCCCCTCGCATGACATGCGCCTCACACTCTTTACAAACTGAAAATCTGGTATCCGCAGGTGAAACGTTAAAAAAACTCCAGACCGCAGACATTTTGTGTAACAACGAGCGAGCAACCTGTTAGCTACACTAGCCACACTCTTCTGTTGTTGGTTTGGTGGTGCGGTTTGATGATGTCATCAATTGCGCGCCGGTAAATGTCAGGACCCAACAAGCAGCAGCAGGCAGCAGCACAACCCAGGCATTATATAATCGGTTTTCATTATCGGTGGAAAAACAGATAACGATATGAACAGATATTACAAAAATAGGCTAATATCGGCCGATATTATCGGACAGCCGATATTATCGGACATCCCTAATGTTGAGCTACACATTTAAAACCTGAACACATATGATTGGATTATTAATATGTTTTATTTCCATAATTTATTCTTTATTCAGATTGAGTTACTGCAGGTTGTCAAAGATCAGCTGTGCTTCTCTGGCCTCAACACTGAAGTCCAACCCCTCCCATCTCAGAGAGCTGGATCTGAGTGACAACAAGCTGAAGGATTCAGGAGTGAAGCAGCTGTGTGGTTTTCTGGAGAGTCCACACTGTAGACTGAAGACACTGAGGTCAGTTCACTGACTTACAACATAACTTACATCCATAAAGTTATACATTTTTTGTTCATATTTTCATTTCTCTTGTACAAATTTTAGCCTGCAGTCACAAAAGAAACAACACTAAATGTTGAAAGTAAATGTATGTTCATCATTTTTAGTAAACGGTCACATTTGTATACTCAAGATCCTCCCAACTTATATTTGATAGAAAACTATTTTAAACCTGTACTAGTTGCAGGAGATTTATTTCTTAAATTTCCAATAATTTGAGTTTGTTTAGCAAATAATTACTGATCAATGATTCAGAACACACACCACACATACACATACATACATACACACACACAGGAAGACTGAGATCAGAGATGTTTCCAAATACAGGTGTTTAAGGGATTAATATAGTTTTTCTCCTCTTATTCCAGACCTGACTGAGATCAGTAGCTTGATATTAATCTGTGTTGACATGAATAGGTGTGTGAATGTTGTGGTGAAATGACAAACAAAGTCATGAAGAGCTGCACATTTAAAGCCTGAACACACCTGATTGGATTATTAATATAAATATATATTTTTTACATAATTTAACCTTTATTCAGATTGATGGGCTGCAGTTTGTCAGAGATCAGCTGTGCTTCTCTGGCCTCAGCTCTGAAGTCCAACCCCTCCCATCTCAGAGAACTGGATCTGAGGGACAACAACAAGCTGCGGGATTCAGGAGTGAAGCCGCTGTGTGGTTTTCTGAAGAGTCCACACTGTAGACTGGAGACTCTGAGGTCAGTTCACTGACTCTGTCTGACTGTTACTATTGTAGATTTAATTAACAATGAAAACAAATGTTTGTACAAACATAACTTACATCTATTAAGTTATAAATTTGCTTTGTTCATATTTTCATTTCTCTTGTACAAAGTTCAGTCTGCATCACAAAGTAAACTACATAATGTTTCACGTAGATTTCATGTTGAAGATTTTTTGGAAATTGTCACATTTTTATACTGAAGATTTCTAAACCAATATTTTAGTTTAAATTGAAAACGTTAACAGTTAAAGTAGAAATAGTTATTTGGCTTCGATTCATTTTAGTTTGTGTTGGCAAATAATATCTGTTCATTGATATTGATCCTTCAGACCACACACACACACTCTCTCTAAGCTTTCTCTAAAACATAATTTATTTTTTATTCAGATTGGGTCTCTGCAGGTTGTCAGAGATCAGCTGTGCCTCTGGCCTGAGCTCTGAAGTCCAACCCCTCCCATCTCAGAGAGCTGGATCTGTATGACGACAAGCTGCAGGATTCAGGAGTGAAGCCTCTGTTTGATCTTATGGAGAGTCCACACTATAGACTGGAGACTCTGAGGTCAGTATAATTGAGTTAAATGTCTTTAAAAAGGCTTTTGGTATACTTTGAAATAAATACAAAAACCTAAGAAAGGTCACCATTTTGATGGTACCTTATATGTTCAGTAACTTTAACTGGGAGATTACTGGATCTAGATCATCACTTAAAGGCATAAATTCACACTTCTGCCAGTTTATGGTATAACCTGATAGCCCTCCAAACTTTTTTTATAAGGTCCTGTAGAGCTGGGACAGATTCTTCAGACTGCGAAAAAAAAAAATTATATCATCAGTTCAGGGCTAACATTTTAACTTTTAAAAGATCACAAAACAAATGTGTAAATATAAAAGCATTTGGACATTAAAAAACACATAAGGAAATGTATATGTGTAAACAAAGTCACTGACTGACAGCTGATGCAGTGTGTCTCCTGTGTGTGTTTCCTGATTCATGACTTCTGTTGTCTCTTCTTCTCTCAACAGATGGAAGTGGTTGAGTGACTGAGTGTGTGAACCCTCCTCCCTCCCCGTGGCGGCTTAGATGCTGTGGCGGGTGGGGTGCGCCTGTTGGTTGCGTGCATCCCCCTGGTGCCTGTGCTGCGACACCTACCGTCCCATACACCCCTACCCCTCCATATTACATTCATGTATACAAGTTGTACTTGTCTGTGGCGTTACTATGTTGCTTATTGTGCTTACATGGTTTTTTACTAGTCCCACACTGCCCTCCCACAAATGGAGCGTAGTCTGAGAATGGCCTTTTTTTTACCCTGTCTTTCCCCTATGTTTATCCTTTCCTACTTACACGCTTGACGATTCTTCATTGTATCCCTCCAGTCACCCATGTTTGGTTACTGTCACTCTATGTCTCTTGACGGGGTATAACTGTAAACAGATTATCGTTGTTCTGTAACATGTACAATGACAAAATAAAGCTGAATCTTGAATCTTGTATCTGCTCTGCTGCTGCTCTGTCCTTCTACACCGTCTCTGCAGACACACTGACACTCCACCACATGGACCTGATCATCTCTGCTTTGTAGATCAGCATTTATCTCTGAGGTTCATGTCACAATGCAGAAGTCAGCGGTATAAATTTCTTATCAGTGCTAGTAGGGCCCTATGAAAACTCTCGTTGAACACTGCAAATGGGGAGAAGAAAGCAGCCTCCGCCAGACTCACCTGCCCCCGCATCTTTAATCAAACGTATGAGGGCCGCATTTTATTAATTTATATTAATTAGAAACTCGTTCTGATGATAAGATGCGCGTACAAAGTAAAATGGAATTCAGAAACATTTTAAACGGAAGAAACGGATTTCATAGAGCCCTTTGCTAGATTATATTTCTGTATTTTTATGTTCTTATTTCATTTGAATCTATCATGATATTCTGTCACTGACTAACTTACTTATATACGCTTGATGCATTCCTATCCAACTGTTATAACATTCATTTTTTTAATGTTTTATAATACAACTTGATTTTCATTAAAAGTACTTTTGTATAAAGTTAAGTTAATACTTATTTTGCTTCCACTTCCACAACACAAATAATATGAATTGAGTTAAAATTTTCTATTTGTGATGTTAGAAATACCGTTTAAAATAACACACAGTAATGGTGGGACATCCTAGACACGATGTCCCACTGGAGTTGACAAAAAGGGATTTTGAAAAGCGTTCTACTAACTAATCGCTGACTCCACCTTTAACAACAGATGCAGGAAAATGAACAGTGAACATGGAAGGAGGTATTTTATGTGACTGAACAATAGCTTTGACTTCAGCTGCTGTTTGCTGGTTTGGACAGCAGGTGGCACTGCTGCATCGACAATGAACTGAGACTCACTCAACCATATTACACTACACTCAGAGAGACAGACAGGGATACAGGGAGACAAGCTGGGCTTTTTATGCTTATTGATTCTGGATCTTTTCTTATTATTCTGTTCAGATGAATAAACCACCTTTACTTTCAGCACATTCACATTGATCAATGACTGACGATAAAACAAAAAAAATTCCAACTTTATTTCAAAATGTTAGCAGGACATATTTATAGTAGGCTTTTCAAAAGTAAACATCACATATGTTATGAACATAGTTAGACAATTTAAAAGACAACTTAAAACGTATAAAATATATACTGTATATATTATAAAATGTAACAAAAAAATTAAATAAGGGAAAAAATTGTACGTGTTGTCGAATTAATTCTCTCTGGGCATGCGCACTGTGCCGCAACACCGGCGGCTCCGCGCTGTTTGTGTAGATTAGCTTCTAGAAGGTTCGATGGATGAAACGGTGCGAGGACATGACGATTTTAACGAAGAGGAATATTTATTTTTTATTTAACTTTTATTTAACCTCGAGAGACCTCGAGAGAATAACGGAGGCTGCCGCGAGAAAGGCGATTTATGAATGGAGGTATGTTAAGTTAGGAGGTAAGTCTCTGTCTGTGAAACTTGGACAAACTCAGGACGCTTTATGACAGGCAAGAGGTGACGCTGATAACCGTTAGTGCGCTAGCTTAGTGTCCTGTTAGCTAGCGTGCTTACCACTGTACATAACCATAAGTGCATATACAGCTGTTAGCTAACATGCTAACAGCTGTATAATGTAAGCGTGTTAGTTTAGCGTCCCATTAGCTAGTCCTGTAATGGCTCAAGTAATCATTGGGTGCTTAGCTTAGACAATACGCTGCTAAAGCAACAGGAAGCATTTAGTGATGAGGAAGAAAAGCTGCTGCAAGGAAGAGGCAATTCATTACATGGCGATGCATTAAGTTAGGAGGTTAGTCTTTCTCTCTCTCTCTCTGTCTATCTCATACTGGGACAAACTCAGGATCCTATATATGACGACCGTGCAAGGTAACAGCTGACATAGCGTCCAGTTAGCTAACGCACTAAGAGGCTGAATCAACTGTCAAAGTGCGATCGTAGGGGTCCCGTTAGCTCGCCCGCTTACGGCTGAAATAACTGTTATCAGTGCGCTAGCTTACCGTTCCTATTGCTAACATCTTTTCTCTGAACTTCACTGTTTTTGTAGTGGCAGCTGAATCTCAAGCCACAAAGAGAGAAAATAGACATGGCAGTGACATACAAGAAACTAAATATAGAAATATATCCTGCTTTAGTTGATGTATGTTTACTACTCTCACTAATTTAACAAGGTTTAGTTAGCTGTTTAGTAAATACTATTACTAAGACAACTCTAGTTAGCGTTTAGCTATTCTAGCTATCAGCTAACAACTTTTATTAAGAATACTTGTTCTATTAGTCCATTTTAAGCTATGTTAGATGTAAACTAACTACGTTTGCCAATATAAGGTTAAGTTTAATGTAGAGTTTAAGTGTTATGCATTAACTTGAGAGAAAAGGTTAACACTGTCTTCTGAATTTAAGAGATTAGAGAAGAAATTAGTCTCGTTAACTTGGAAAAGGTTCAATAGGTTTTTCTTCCACTGTGACTAGCTTATCACAATATTATTATATTATCTTTTAAAATAAGTGTAAACTATATTTAGATTTCTGACCTTGATTAATTAACATTACTACTCTGAGATATATAGTTTTAGTTTATGGAAATGTAATGCGTTCACTTGAGATAAAATGTTTGCTACTTTTTTCCCCTGAATTAAATAGATAAACATCCCAGAAAATATTAGTCTTGTTAACTCAGTTAAACAGGTTTAACATTATGTTTCCATCAGCTGTGTGTATTTTCCAGTCAATCAGAACTTCTCAAATTGTTGAGCTGACTCTTCTTCCCTCTTTGACTGTAAAATAATAATATCACTGGATTAAATCAGCTGGTTTTTCTCCTTCTGCATGTGTTGATTTAAAAAATGGACTCCGAACTGACTGACACTCCCAGCTTTATTGTTATGTCTGTTAAACATTTACCTGCCTCACTCTGTCAGAGTCACCTGTCTCCGTTTACGGGAAATCACTTCTGAATCCGCTGCTTTGGAAGCAAACGTGAGACACTTCTGTCCTGGATTTTTTAAAGTGTTTTCTTTTGTAACTTGGACTGTGGAGTTTCATTCAGGCCGTTGAGGTTGTAAAGTAACACTGATGAGGCTGGGTAAGTTGAATTTTTTTTTTCATTTTAATTCACTGTCACATGGTTTGGTTTAGTCTCTGTGTGGACTGTAGGCGCTCATGTATCTGTTAGACTCTATCTGTCAACACAGTGCACAGATTTACTGGAAATTACCAGTTTTTTGGGGTTTGGTAGCTAACTTGTCAGTGCACGAACAGGCAGAAAAATCAGGCCATTATTTTATTAAATCGCCCGTCCACATTTTCAGCTGATTATAAAATTCGGTTCCGCAAAATCCATTTTCTGAGGGAGGAAATAAAATAAGGAAAAAAGAGGAGGAAGAAAAATCTATGACTGCATTTTCTATGAATCGGGAGCTATAAAGATGGTGTTTTATTTGAATGTTTGCCAGCTAGGAGAAAGTTATTCAAATAACTAGAATCATTGAAAGAGTTTGTCAAAGAGCTAATTTGTGCAAAAACACTAAAGACTATCTGACATTTAACCAGTGTATCAACTGTTTTATGGTTTTGTCTGTTATACTGAATGTCAGAAAATACCATCACCGCTACATACCATGTGACACACCGGCTCAGCCTGTCTGAAGTCTGACTCCTAGTTGGATTTCAACCAGTCACAGTTTGTCATTTTGGTGAGTAGAAAATACAAATATATATATTTTTTTTTCAAACTTATCTAAAATTATTATTACTGACTTTACTGTGTATCTGTGTCCCCCCAGTGTTACTGGTTCACCTCTCAGACCTGAGAAGATGAGTGACTCGGAGGAAGAGGACAGATCGGAGTCTGCGGTCTCCAGCTGTCCAGATGTCAGTAATGAACCCAGACCCTCAGGCTCAAAGTAAGATAATAATAATGATTATTCAGTTTGATTTCATCTGATGATCTACACCAGGGCTATTCAATTAGTTTTGAATGGGGGCCGGTTGGTGGAAATGATCCAAAATGAGGGGCCAGAAAAAAAGCCTAAAATTGATGAGCATCACATCAATAGCTACATATACTGTAAAACACTACAGCGACATAGGAGTGCATATATTGTCTTTGTTTTATCAAATAGAGTTCACCAGCTTATAAAAAAAATCCCTATTTGATTAACATAGGCTGCCTGTTGTTTAAGTGTTTAACAATCTTATCAGTTCAGGAAAACACAATAGGTTAACTCTTCAACAGTTTATCAAAATACATAGAAATAAATGTACTCTAAGTGCAACAGCTTATCAAAATACAGGTAGGCCTAGGTTTAAGAGTGCAACAGCTTATCAAAAAACATATAAATAAATGTAGGCTGCTCTAAGTGCAACACCTTACAGTGGTTCCCCCCAAAAGTGTGTTTGACAAGGGGTCATTGTCCAGGGACACGGGAGGCGCGGCGCAGCCGCGGCAAACATTTTGGCTGTATTTTGCTCAAAGATGCCAATGCACAGTACAGAAATAAAAACTGCTTATTTGAATACAAAAAACCTACAGACACTGACTTTACAGTTGTGCAATTTTGTTTGCTATGTGAAGGTACAAATTTTGTGCGAACATGCAGAGTTCTACTGGTGCAATATTATGCAGACACACTAAATACAAATAATGGACCATACACTTACACTGCGGTACAATCACGCCCGCAAAGCTGCATACACAGAGCAGCTGATTGTGCACCACTAAAAAAAAAATTATTATTTTTTTTTTTTTGGGTCGGTCGGTAGTCAAGGCGGGGGCCAGTAAATATTCCTTCGCGGGCCGCACCTGGCCCGCGGGCCGCCTATTGAATAGCCCTGATCTACACTATAACAGTTTATTTTATAGTTACTATTACTGGTTCAAGGTTCAGCTTAATTGTCATCATACAATGCACTATTTTCACAATCACATGCAGTTTATAGAAACAATAAAATAGACAAGAATGAACGTGTAAAATAGCATGAAATTAAGAAGTAAGAAGAAAATGGAATGTATGAGGAAAATATACAGTTAGATATACAGTTGAGTTCAAAATAATACCAGTGTGTTTAAAAAATTGAGTAAAGGTCAAAATCCTAATAATAGCTTTTATTTCCAAACACGCAAATGCATTGGGGACACGGCACATTCAATTCTAAATCCAAATATGAAGAAACATTGGTCAAATGTTTCTATATCTTTACAGAAAGTGAAGAAAAATTAATATTAGACTGTTTAAAAAAATAGTAGTGTCTGCATTTTTCTTTACTCTCCAAAGAGAGTAAAGAAAAAGGGGCAAAGCAAAAGCTTTTTGGTGCTTTCTGGGCTTTTTTTTGTGGTTCCAAGTAAAACATTTGGGCATAGTTCCTAATTTTCCTTCATTGTAGGAACCTGGCTGAAATAGAAGACAGACAAGTTACGAGAGAGAGATAGACAAAGAGAGATGGAAGTATTATAGATTCAGTGATATTTTTACAGTGTGTACGTTCCTCGTCTGTGTCCACCTCCTCCACAGGAAAGACAGCTTGCGGTTAAAAATAACACACGTTTGAAAGTGTGTGTGTGTGTGTGTGTGTTAGGGCAGGCCAGAGCCCTATGTATGGGGTTGTGGGGCAGGCCTAACCGGATGACGACAGTGCTGGGCATGTGCCGTCAAAGCTGTGATATTAAACAACAAAGATGGGTGTGGATATGTTGTTTGAGTTTGAAACGGCTTTGGCCTCGACACTTAACGATTTGGAAGACGGCACTCAAATCTTTCATTAGCAAGTAAGAGGAATGTTCTGTTTTGCAGACTGACCACGGTAAAAGTTTGATTTATCAGTTAACCCCGACAAGCGAGCTGTTTTTACTGTGTTTACATTCCGCGTCTGTGTCCTGCTTGAGGAAATGGTCCAGTCCAGTCTGTGTCCAGCTTGCGGTTAAAAATAACACACATTTGAAAGTATGTGTGTGTTTGGGGGGGAATAAGAGGGGTAGAGAACATTACAGGAAAAGTTTTTTATTTTGCAACCCCATAGATCTAAATTTAAATCACACACACACACACACACACACACACACACACACACACACACACACACACACACACACACACACACACACACACACACACACACACACACGTAGATAAGCATGTGATTTCCAGTAAATACAGGATGGGTGGGGGGCAGCCACATGAGAACAGGGAGGAGCCTCTGAAAGTGAAAGTGAAAGTGTTCACTTTGTCCAGACCACATTTTGAGTTGACAGAGCAGACAGAGGAAAACTGAAGGCTGAGGCAGGGTGAGTGTTTATACAACATTTGTATTATTCCACTGTCACAGCCTCTTTGTCAGTTTCTCCCTGTGAACTGTAGCTGAAAGAAATGTAAGAATAAACTCAACAGTTTTATTCATCTGTGGATACAAAGTATTTCTGGTTTTCTGAGCTCACAGTCAGTGTTTGCTGTTTCACATCAGATTGGCTGAAGTCCAGAAGAGGAATGTTAATATGGAGCAAGAGGACGACAACGCAGAGTCTGGATTCCCCAGCTGTCTGTCTGTGAAGAGTGACTGGTCAAAACAGTCTCCTCCCAACTTCAGTAATGAATCTGGACCCTTAGACAAAACGTAAGTGAACTGATTCTAACTAATTCAGTGTTTCTGTGAGTAAATGACTTCTGTTGATAAAACAACAAGAACTGATAAAGTTTAGAGAGTATGGCAAGACCGAAGAAAAAGAACAAAATTTAAAAAGAAGTTCATACAAAACTCATTGTATGAATGTTTATCTTCAGATTGACTGAAACCCAGAACATGAGTGTTAATATGGAGGAGGACAGAGCAGAGTCTCCAGTCCCCAGCTGTCCGTCTATGAAGAGTGACTGGTCCAGACAGTCTCCTCCCAACTTCAGTAATGAACCTGGACCCTCAGCCACAAGGTAAGATACTTTCTAATGTAAACTGACCTGATGGAAGAGGATAAATTGAAAACGGAAACAAAATACTATAATAAAATTATTAATATTCATGTTGTGGAACTATCAAATCAGTTTTTATTTAGTTTTATTTGTATAGCCCAAAATCACAAACACATTTGTCTCAGTGGGCTTTACATTTCATACAATATGATACAATATGACACCCTGCCCTTACACCCTTAGCTCGGCTGAGAAAAAACTCCCAGTAAAAACCCTTTACCGGGAATAAAAAAAATTGAAGAAATCTCAGGGAGAGTCGACAGAGTAAGGGATCCCTCTCCCAGGACGGACATGCTGCAATAGATGTCATAAGTAGAGAAAATCACGAAGGAATTTGATCATTGACCAGGTGATTACATGGTATAAATGCAGATACTGTTTTAAACTAAAATTAATCTCATTTCATTTCTGTAGCAAAACACTTAAAGGCCTACTTCACCGGTTTGAATATGAAGGTGTATTGAATTCTGAGATCCTATGTAGTATAAATGTGCAAAAAAAATTTAAATCGGTTCATCCTAGCCTGAGAAAAGGCAGAAAGAGTGTTTTTTTTAACCCTATATTTCTCTCTCGTGACATCACAGAAAGAGAAATATAGGGTTAAAAAACGTACTTTGTAAATTTTACTGTGATGTCACAGTAAAAGACATCACAGTAATATTTACAAAGTACATTTTTTTTATGAGTGTGCGGACGCCATCTTGTATCAGTTCATAATTTACGGGTGTAACTGGTTAGTAAATCATTTAGGAAAAATCAATAAACGAAAACCCTTTTTTAAATGACTTCAATGTGTAGGTGTAATAAAACTGTCAAAGTAAAAATCTCAAACTTTATGTATACTCCTTTTCAATCTGAATACAACTTGTAGAAAGTGATATTAATCTACTGTAGAAATTAATGAAGGCAATAATGACAGCGGAACGAACAACCAAGTATTTGTATGTGTGTGCAGCGTCGTCGTCCACAGCCCCACCATATGAAACAGTTAAATGTGACAATAGATTGCCACTCCCTTTCCTTTAGTTTGGCCTGTGACTATAACACACTTGTTCGTCTTGATAGTTGTACTTTGAGTTCAAAGTAATTGTTTACCCTTTCACTTCAGATTGGCTGAAGTCCAGAACATGAGTGTTAATATGGAGGAAGAGGAAGACAGAGCAGAGTCTGTATTCTCCAGCTGTCTGTCTATGAAGAGTGATCGGTCCAAACGTCTGCAACCAGACTTCAGTAGTGAACCTGGACCCTCAGACACAAAGTAAGTGTTTTCACTTATCATTTATTTTCTCACAGTCAATATTTCTGTGAGAGGATAAATGCTGTTTGTTAAAACAACAAGAACTGCTGAAGTTAAAAGAATATGGGGCGACTGTGGCTCAGGTGGTTAAGCTGGTTGGCCAATGATCCTAGGGTTGGCGGTTCGATCCCAGCCCGGCCACTTGTGTCATGGTCGTTGTGTCCCTGGGCAAGACACTTCACCCACCTTGCCTCGTGTGAATGTGTATGACTGCTGTATGTTTGAGGTGGTGGTCGGAGGGGCCGATGGCGCTGAATGGCAGCCTCGCTTCTGTCAGTCTGCCCCAGGGCAGCTGTGGCTACTATGGTAGTTTACCACCACCGGTATGACTGTGTGTGAACGAATTGTCTGGAACCCTGTAAAGCGCTTTGAGTATCATGAAAGGCGCTATATAAATCCAAGCAATTATTAATTATTAATTATAATATGGCAGAAGAAAAAGCTTATACATATGCACATGAGTACAGTCGCTCCAATTACTTTTGGAAACATTAATCGCGTAAATGCGCCATCTGGTCACTCACTCAGTCACTTACACACACACACATACACACTCTCAAGAGGATGTTGTTTTATTAGCATTGGGATTTCTCTAAAACCACATTATATTTTTATTTGGAGAAGTTTAGCAAGAGATGTGGACCTAGATCCAATACAAAGACTAGTGTGTGTGTGTGTGTGTGTGTGTGTGTGTGTGTGTGTGTGTGTGTGTGTGTGTGTGTGTGTGTGAGAGGAGTGTCATGCACTTTGAAAATAAAGTCGAAATGTCTTTTTAAAATAAAAGTTAAATTCTTTTTTTTTAAATACGAAATTAAACTGAAAAAATAAACAGTAGTAGGTAATGCATATCTATTTAGTAGTTCCTACAATGTTGTGTACCTTATTGTAAAGTGTTACCAAATAATTCTTAATCATTCCGCCACAGGTTCGACCAGCAGAGCTCAGATGTTCCTAGTGGTCATTCTGCCCAGAAGCCTCAAACAGACCTTGACTACATATTTATGGTTTGTATATGTACAGCAACTACTTTTACATACACTCAACAAAAATATAAACGCAACACTTTTGTTTTTGCTCCCATTTTTCATGAGATGGACTTAAAGATCTAAAATTCATTCCAGATACACAATTGTACCATTTCTCTCAAACATTGTTCACAAATCTGTCTAAATGTGTGATAGTGATCCCACCTCACAGGTGTGCCACATCAAGATGCTGATCTGACATCATGATTAGTGCACAGGTGCGCCTTAGACTGTCCACAATAAAAGGCCACTCTGAAATGTGCATTTTTTTGCTTTATTGGGGGTCTGGGGACTCAGAACCAGTCAGTATCTGGTGTGACCACCATTTGCCTCATGCAGTGCAACACATCTTCTTTGCATAGATTTGATCAGATTGTCAATTGTGGCCTGTGGAATGTTGGTCCACTCCTCTTCAATGGCTGTGCGAAGTTGCTGGAGACGGCTTATGGTGGAGAAATGAACATTCAATGCACGAGCAACAGATCTGGTTGACATTCCTGCTGTCAGCATGCCAATTGCACGCTCCCTCAATGCTTGTGGCATCTGTGGCATTTTGCTGTGAGACAAAACTGCACATTTCAGGGTGGCCTTTTATTGTGGACAGTCTAAGGCACACCTGTGCACTAATCATGATGTCAGATCAGCATCTTGATGTGGCACCCCTGTGAGGTGGGATGGATTATCTCAGCAAAGCAGAAGTGCTCACTATCACACATTTAGACAGATTTGTGAACAATGTTTGAGAGAAATGGTACAATTGTGTATCTGGAATGAATTTTAGATCTTTAAGTCCATCTCATGAAAAATGGGAGCAAAAACAAAAGTGGTGCGTTTATATTTTTGTTGAGTGTATATTCTGTTTAATAATGTCCATGCTCCTCTCTGGAAACCATCACCTTATTGTGGTGGAGAGGTTTGTGCGTCCATATGAACCTGAGAGCTGTGTTGTCTGGGGCAAAGTGGTCTCAGGCGAGGGGCCCGACTAAGAATGGTTCACTATAATGATATGATAAACCGAGGAAGAGGAGTAGAGACCCTGCCCAGACAAAGTCTGGGGGCCCCATCTGGAGCTAGGCCTAGAGGTCAAACACCTTGTGGTCTGGTTTACCACATAGCCTGGTCAGGTAAAGCAAGGGCAGCAGCTTATGCCGTGTCAGACTTTCGGTCAGCACCAAAGTGCTTCTGGAAAATTGCCCGGTACCTCAGGAGAGGGAAATTGGGAACCACTGTGTACAGTTAGGATGGGAATCAGTTGAACTCAACAGAAGAATTTAAAGTAGAGCCACTGCTCCTTTGGTAGGAAGGAGCCAGTTGGTGTGGTTGGTTGCTGGCAGGAGGCCACGGGGGAGAGCCTGGACTAGGTGAATAGATAATATCTTCACACGTTAACACTTAGGATCCCTGGAAAAGAGCTGGTTAATTTGGCCTTAGAAAGGTTGAGGGTGGATGGATGGAATGCTAATCCCCTTCCTGAAGTTTTCTGACCAGTGGTTTGTCAGTTCCCCCAACAGGGTTCTGATGTTTGGTTCCATGATCTTACTTTCATTGATATTATTCATATAATATTCTGTTCCAGCTGCTGAAGGAAGATTTCGACACTTTTGCAAAGAGCGAGCTTGAGAAGATCCAGAAAGCTCTGCGTTCAGATAAAACAGAATGCCTCGAGAGCCAGAGGGAGGATGAGGGGGGATTGGACAGAGAGGAGAAAGAACAGAGAAGAATCAACCAAGAAGCATTTCTGAAGATCACAGTGAACTTCCTGAGGAAAAGGAAGTTGAACGAGCTGGCTGAGCGTCTGCAGATCAGTAAGGATTTCTCTAAAGATTTAACATGATGGTGGAATGGGTCGTGTACTAATGCAGCAAGAAATGGATGAAAATATGTTAACACATGCATTCTTAAGAAGCATTCTTTACAGGAATTGAATTGTATTACGTTTAGTGCTGTCAGTTTAACGCGTTATTAACGGTGTTAACGCAAACCCATTTTAACGGCGTCAAGTTTTTATCACGCGATTAACGCTCTTCATGGCCTAAGAAACGTTGTGGTTTTTTCCCATGCTGTTGCATCAACTAGTAATGTTAGAACAACTGAAACACCACAAAATATTCATATGGCCATTAAGTTACTGTTAAGTCAACCGGAACATGTCCTACAGCATAACTTCACATTAAAATCATTTAACTGGCAAAAAGTCAATTTTGACTTTTATTTTGAAGCAGAAACCGGAACCTAGCACTTCCTAGCTCAGCTGCGCAACCTTCACTAGTCTTCCGTGTGTGACTCGGGAACTACGTGGAAAAAGAACAGAAAAGAAAGCTTTTCACTTGCAAAAGTCCTACTTATAACCCTGCGCCCCCACCAAAACCTCAATTTTTGTTAGTGGCAGCTGCCAGTCATTAATTTTCACTTCGCTATGAAGGACGACTAAAGCCTCGGCTGCAGAAGGGGCATACCAGCACACAAGTGTATGGTGTGTCCACTCCACAAACAGTCTGAAATAAGCCGTGGATGAAAGACTCCCAAAACATTTAGGCAGCAACCAGTTTAATTTAGCCTTAATACTAATTTGTTTTATATAGGCTAGCCTATGTTGTTTTATGGTTTGGTTTTTAAATAAAAAAGGAAGTTCCAATTATGTTTGTGTATGCTGTTCTAGGGGTGTGTGTGTGTGGGGGGGGGGGGGGGGATCTACATTGTTGTCTATTTTCACCGAATTGCAAATTACGATATTTTAGAAGAAATACATTGAATTACAAGGGTGTAGAGAATGGGTGTGATAAGAGCATTAAAATGAGAAAAAAATAACTTGACAAAAAGAAATCAAGGGACATTTAGGCTAGAATAGATAAAAATGTGCGATTAATCGCGAGTTAACTATGACATTAATGCGATTAATCGCGATTAAATATTTTAATCGTTTGACAGCACTAATTACGTTGTAAGTAACTTATTTGTCTAATTTCTTGTATTTTTATACAGGACCTCCGGCTGTAGTTTGCCAGCTTAAACTTAAATGTAACCTGAAGAACAAGTTCCAGTGTGTGTTTGAGGGGATCGCTAAAGCAGGAAACCCAACCCTTCTGAATCAGATCTACACAGAGCTCTACATCACAGAGGGAGGGACTGGAGAGGTCAATGATGAACATGAGGTCAGACAGATTGAAACGGCGTCCTGGAAACCAGACAGACCAGAAACACCAATCAAACATGAGGACATCTTTAAACCCTCACCTGGAAGAGATAAACCAATCAGAACAGTGATGACGAAGGGAGTGGCTGGCATTGGGAAAACAGTCTTAACCCAGAAGTTCACTCTGGACTGGTCTGAAGACAAAACCAACCACGACATTCAGTTCACATTTCCATTCACTTTCAGAGAGCTGAATGTGCTGAAAGAGAAAAAGTTCAGCTTGGTGGAACTTGTTCATCACTTCTTCACTGAAACCAAAGCAGCAGGAATCTGCAGCTTTGAAGAGTTCCAGGTTGTGTTCATCTTTGACGGTCTGGATGAGTGTCGACTCCCTCTGGACTTCCACAACAATGAGACCCTGACTGATGTTACAGAGTCCACCTCAGTGGATGTGCTGCTAACAAACCTCATCAGGGGGAAACTGCTTCCCTCTGCTCGCCTCTGGATAACCACACGACCTGCAGCAGCCAATCAGATCCCTCCTGACTGTATTGACATGGTTACAGAGGTCAGAGGGTTCACTGACCCACAGAAGGAAGAATACTTCAGGAAGAGATTCAAAAAGAAGAACCCAACCAGAAGGATCATCTCCCACATCAAGACATCACGGAGTGTCCACATCATGTGCCACATCCCAGTCTTCTGCTGGATCACTGCTACAGTCCTGGAGGATGTGTTGAAGACCGGAGAGGGACGAGAGCTGCCCAAGACCCTGACTGAGATGTACATCCACTTCCTGGTGGTTCAGTCTATACTGAAGAACGTCAAGTATGATGGAGGAGCTGAGACAGATCCACACTGGAGTCCAGAGAGCAGGAAGATGATTGAGTCTCTGGGAAAACTGGCTTTTGAGCAGCTGCAGAAAGGAATTCTGATCTTCTATGAATCAGACCTGACACAGTGTGGCATCGATATCACAGAAGCCTCAGTGTACTCAGGAGTGTTCACACAGATCTTTAAAGAGGAGAGAGGACTGTACCAGGACAAGGTGTTCTGCTTCGTCCATCTGAGCGTTCAGGAGTTTCTCGCTGCTCTTCATGTCCATCTGACGTTCGTCAACTCTGGAGTCAATCTGATGTCTGATGACCAACCAAGATCCCTTGAATCTACAGAGACACACTTCTACCAAAGTGCAGTTGACAAGGCCTTACAGAGTCCAAACGGACACCTGGACTTGTTCCTCCGCTTCCTCCTGGGTCTTTCACTGCCGACCAATCAGGTTCTTCTGGAAGGTCTGCTGACACAGACAGAAAGAAACTCACAGACCACTCAGGTAGTGATAGAGTACATCAAGAAGAAGATTGAAGAATGTCCCTCTGCAGAGCAAAGCATCAATCTGTTCCACTGTCTGAATGAACTGAAGGACCGTTCTCTAGTGGAGCACATTCAACAGTCGCTAAAAACGGGACGTCTCTCCGCGGACAAACTGTCTCCTGCTCAGTGGTCAGCTCTGGTCTTCATCTTACTGTCATCAGGAGAAGATCTGGACGTGTTTGACCTGAAGAAATACTCTGCTTCAGAGGAGGCTCTTCTGAGGCTGCTGCCAGTGGTCAAAGCCTCCAACAAAGCTCTGTAAGTAGGATTTATTTATCAATAAATACTCTTGTTTTCTTTCAACTTTACGAAAAATAAATGAAATCATTTCTTGCTGTTGTCTCTCCAGTTTGAGTGGCTGTAACCTGTCGGAGAGAAGCTGTGAATCTCTGTCCTCAGTTCTCAGCTCCCAGTGCAACAGTCTGAGAGAGCTGGACCTGAGTAACAACAACCTGCAGGATTCAGGAGTGAAGTGGCTTTCTACTGGATTGAACAGTCAACACTTTACATTGGAAACTCTCAGGTCAGATCAAGTTACAGTTAGTTTAACATTATTTTTCTAGATCAAAAGCCCCAATTAATTGCAAATATGAATATTTGCAAGAGAATATTGTGTATTGTGTGGAATTGTCCGAAAGAATAATTAATAAATAAATAAATAAATAAATCAAAACAGTTGGGGTATCTCAGGGGGCTTTCACACTAGGGACCAAAGGCCACTTCCGAGCATGAATTCCCCTATAATACAGGACTATTTGAAACTCTAGGGAACGGTTTGGTTGTCCCGGAATGGTACGATTCAAGTGTGAACACTAATGTACCAAAACGGAGAAGAGGTATTACATTGTGATAAAGCAAGTAGCAGCTGAGCATTACTAAGGCATTTCTTGATTCTGCCCGTCTCTCTGTATGCTCACCGCACACACTGATCTCTACCTCTGAACACATTTTTATGAAGACATGTCAGATGCGTGTAAAAATGCCTTTTTATGAAGGAAAAATGACTATGGACAAAGGTGTAAAAATCAGAGTTTATTTTTCTAACAGACATGAAGGCAGGCAAGAGGACAATCATACAATGAAAAAACGCCTCCAAAATAACAAAAGGTGGAACGTTAACTTCTTTAAAGACTTGTTGCTAAATGACCAAAGTCACTCTTTTTCTCGATTGCAAATCAACTAGGTGCATAACTCGACCTGCTGTATCGGAGTGTTGCTCTAAAGTGTGCTCGGGAATGGAACAGGATAGGCTGATGAGGGAGGGGGGGACATCGTTCTTGAGGACAGAATGGAGGCAACCGTTCCTAATGTGAAAATGAACTTATTGATCTGTTCTTGCAGTATTTCAAATTTGACATT
This sequence comes from Hyperoplus lanceolatus, assembly GCA_026929865.2. Taxonomy (NCBI): domain Eukaryota; kingdom Metazoa; phylum Chordata; class Actinopteri; order Uranoscopiformes; family Ammodytidae; genus Hyperoplus; species Hyperoplus lanceolatus. Next base: position 1,727,606 of record CM049415.1, on the reverse strand, counting down.
ATAGTAAATCCATAAATTTTTCATTATTCCATTATTTTGTTTTAATTAAAAATCACATATTGTACAACATGAAATATGTTCTCTGTCATGTTTGGAAGAAAACAGCACAGATTTAACCAGTATTGAGAAGAGAATACATATAGGTCTATCGCCAAAAATCCAGAATCCAGACACATTTTAACACATATGCTATTTGTCATCTTGTTACTTATTTCCTCTCCAGACTGAGTGGCTGTACATTTTCAAAGGGAAGCTGTGAAGCTCTGGCCTCAGTTCTCAGCTCCCAGTCCTCTTGCCTGAGAGAGCTGGACCTGAGTAACAACGACCTGCAGGATTCAGGAGTGACGGGACTGTGTGCTGGACTAAAGAGTCCTAACTGCAAACTGGAGACTCTGAGGTCAGGCTTTGCTTTTTGTCCTCTTTTTTTGTTTGTTTAAAAACCACACAGATGATGTTTACATTCATTCTAAGTTTTGCTCTAAAGTATAATATTTGGAGCAATTTGTAGCTGAACAAAAAAACAAACAAACAAAAGCTTAAAGAGGGGTGTGTGTGTGTGTGTGTGTGTGTGTGTGTGTTTTGTTTTGTGTGTCTGCAGGCTGTCAGGTTGTCTGATCACAGGTGAAGGCTGTGCTTCTCTGGCCTCATCTCTGAACTCAAACCCCTCCCATCTGAGAATGCTTGACCTGAGCTACAACCACCCAGGTGACACAGGTGTGAAACTGCTGTCTGCCATTAAGAAGGATCCACTCTGGAGACTGGACACTCTCAGGTATGAATAGGTTGCTGCAGCCACAGACAATAATGCACTGTGACTCAGAAATTATCCAGGGTTAACCCGGGTGCGCTGGCTGTAAGTGTGAATACAAATGTCTGGGTTATTCTTTACCAGAACTTTACCCACTTTGCCCTGTAGTCGTAAGTCTGAGTCGGAGGAGGGGGAGCCATGAACAGGTCTGCAAGCTTCTGTTGGTTCAGGCTGGCCGGAAGTTGCCCTTCTCCCTATGCAAATGCTGTGACATGTTAATAATATAATACTAACTCTCCAGGCTAAATTGATCTGTAAAGGGGTAGGACTAGATACTGAGTTTTTTACTTCCGCCCACCCCCTTTCGAGCATGTGGAAAGTGAGTCTGTTTTTGCTTTTGTTTTATTTATTCATCTACTACTATTCTATTTGAACTTTGTTTTATTGCTTACATGTTCGAAATAAAGACAATAAATTAATCAATTAATCAATCAATTAATGCGTCCCAAACAGACAATCTCCTGCTGTGTGCTGCTTGCTGGATATTTTCATGTTCATGTACTGTATTCAAGGGACTTCAGTCTAATACAGGAAGGCCTCAAACATTTTGTCTGGCCCATTTGAGACAACAAGCTAATGTAACAATGTTCATGACTGCATGTTTAAAGAGGATGTACTGGTCTGACCCCCCTTCTCCTTTCAGGGTGGAACCTGGCGGAGTCCAATGGTTGAGACCAGGTCTGAGGAAGTGTAAGTTTGATTTTAAATGTCATTCATCTTCAAACTATGAGCTCATGAGTCAATCACTTAGCATATTATGGATTATATATGTATTTGGTAATAACTGCTGCTGTGTTGTGTCTTTTTATCTCCATCAGATTCCTGCGAACTCACACTGGACACAAACACAGTAAACAGAAAGATCGAACTGTCCGACAACAACACGAAGATGACACTAGTGAAAGAGGAACAGTCATATCCTGATCATCCAGAAAGGTTTGACTATTGGCCTCAGCTGTTGTCCAGGAATGATCTGACTGGTCGCCGTTACTGGGAGGTCGAGTGGAGCGAAAGAGTTTATATATCAGTGAGTTACAGAGGAATCAGAAGGAAAGGAGACAGTGAAGACTGTTTGTTTGGAAAGAATGATCAGTCCTGGAGTCTGAGGTGCTCTGATGTTCATGGTAACTCTGTTTGGCACGATAACCGAGGAACTTCCCTCTCCTCCTCCTCTGTCTCTAACAGAGTAGCAGTGTATGTGGACTGTCCTGCTGGCTCTCTGTCCTTCTACAGTGTCTCCTCTGACTCACTGATCCACCTCCACACCTTCAACACCACATTCACTGAGCCTCTGTATGCTGGGTTTGGGCCAAGACCCACGCCCTTGTCCAGGGCTAAGCACACTCCTGGCTCCTCAGTGTCTCTGTGTTCTCTGTAAAGAGACACTTCTCAAGGAGCGAACACACTGCACTCAACGCCCGCGTAGGTTGACGCGCATGACGCGGGTCAGTGTGTAGTGTGTTCGTACCTTCAGTGGAGTCTTTGCAGGATAAAAGTAACATAACACACAATGGATAAATGAACATCCGTTACCTGTCCGTTGTGTGTGCAGGCTGAAAAAAAAAGTCTGGTGGGCACACAGCCTTGGCTCTGCTAACGGCGATCTAAAATGCCTGGCTTAGAGCGTCAATTATAGCAGCGGTTAGTGTAAACATAAAAAAAAGTGCGGGAGATTACTTACCCCACCTTTTTAATGTAGCTCTTTTGCTGCTCTGTTGCTGTTGGTTTACGTTGCACTACAACTTTACTGTTGGTCCCACGTTTGGCTTTCATATCTGTCCTAATAAATAAGCCTACATGTGTGCCCGAGTATATGTTTAATATGAAGCTTTGCCGCTTCTCCTTTCCACAGGTGCGCTGCTATAGTCGCGTCTCTGGCCTTTTCCTTCAGCATGTATTCTACTGTATCCTTCCTCTTGTTTCTAAATGCTTTATTTTTCCAGTTCGTCGCTGACCTCATAGTCTATTGTTTAAAAAAAATTGAAAATGTGCTTTTGTAATTGTGGTGGTGCACCACGATAGAAGAATGTGTGGGAAACACTGCAGTAGCCTATATCAGTAACCTATATCTTTCTTGGTGTCATAATAAATCAGTGTCACTTATCCTACGTTTATATTTAAAAAAAAATTGACACAACACGATATCTCAGTGTTTCCATCATAAATTCACTCTTAAAGACTCATCCAATCACAGTGGGCATAGAAGGTATGAACATGACGTCACCCACTCTTAAGACTAAGATTAAATGTTTTGTGTATATGGCCCTAGATAATTCAATGGTTGAAATGTTGCCTCTGTCATGTTTTGTTTGGACTTTTGGCGCTACAAAACAAATGTATATTGTTACTGAGTGTGTTCAGCTGAAATATACATTCTATGGTTAAATGTTTTGTTGACCAAAGTTAAATATTTTTTGGGAGTTTGGTGTTGAAGAAGTCGGATGGCCTGCACACACTTGAAAAACAGATTTGTAAGGTCAATGGGTCCTGGTTGAAAAAAGGTTAGATGAAAAATTAAATACAAAGAAGAAGGAATTGTGCTGCTTTAATTTCTAACACTGCTCATGTGTTCAGCTAAAGATGTAAATACTTTTCTGCACATGCGCAAGAACCTCACATGGCCCTCATAGTTGTTCACCATCCTACTTTACCTGAATACGTCCACTGTATGCTACTTTATAACTTTGTTGGAGCCAAGATGAAACTCTTTTGTTTTGTTTTATTTATTACACATCATGTGATTGGAGAATGTATAGGCTTATGCAGTTTTGTGTTTGACCACTAGATGGTGCATTGCTTCATGGGAAGGTCATTACCGGGGGAAGCTAGAAGTGTGTAATGAGGGGAACGCAAACAGTTTTTTTTAACGTGTCAGCGGTATTGTTTTCTGAATACTTACCTGAGGTGAAATGGACTTAAGTGATAGACCGCTGCTACTGTGAGAAGTCACCAACTGTGAATTAATGGGTCATTTATAAATGGGTTTATTATCTTGCTGTCTGTTTTTGCTTTTTGCACTGTGGATGGTGAGTGCCACACCAATTTAATTGTACAGCACAATGACAATAAAGGCTGAAATCACAGCACAAGTTCTCCCCATACACACCTTGGTCTAATGTTAGTATGGTTAAGAGATAACAATTTTACTCCATCAGGTTTCAGAAATTCAAAAAGTCAAACTCACTTTATTATCAAGAATAAAATATTGTACTTTTTGCCCCATTTACATTTATTAATTTAAATCAGAATAATTGAAGCGCAGACTCGACTTACAGAAATAAAACAAGTGAGCTTTTATTTTTTTCTTAACACAAACATCGCTTTAATATTATATCTCTGACAAACTACAGCCATGCAGTCACTCACTAACAAACGCTAAGAACATCCACAATACTGTAAAAATGTTAATTGTCCCAACGACACACAGTTACAAGGTTTGCTTACAGAATAAACATTTGCAATGGCGCTGTGATATATACTGCTTTATTTTCAATTGTGGTTGTCGATCAGTAAGTTAAATGTAAGGGCGCTTTCACACCTGTCGTTTCTTGGTTGGATTAAAACTCTGCTGCACCAAACGTGTGTACCGAGACCTCTTCAACAAGGTCTCGGTACAATTCCAAACCAACTGGTGCGGTCCGTTTGTGGTGAGAATTGACTCAATCCGACCCAACTTTGGACTAAACTAGCTCCCATAGCCAGCTACTCTATGAGTTATGTAGCCTAGAGGGAAGCCCCCCCTCCCTGTACGGGAAGACTGAAAATGAGGAAAATTCATTAACAATAAACAATTTAACAGTAAATTCTAATGATGAGGAGGGGGCCTTATTACATCATTTTTCAGGCCAAGCTACAGGTTAAAACTACACATAGTCAGTTCCTCTGTTAAAAGTAAAAGTTTATTTCTCTAAAATGTGTCAGGAATTCAGATTTTTAAGGCACATTTTCCTGCAGTGTCACTGGCTAATTCTGTCTCTCAGCCACTCAAACGTTATACAATACACTTTAAGATATACATTATAATTCTTCAATAAATAATTAAGGCTCTTAGACAAAGTATTTCACTTGTGTAAGGGTGAAAAAGATTTTCTGTTATATATTATATATATATATATATATATATATATATATATATATATATATATATATATATATATATATATATATATATATATATATATATATATATATATATATATATATTTTATATTCTTGTGTCTTTATTCAGAGCCACTTTTAAAGATCTTTGGGTACTTAGTAATCTAACAATAATACATCTTCCACTTACACAAACTAAAGGTCTCCAAAGGTCCTTTATTTACCTACTGTCTCAACAGGGATCAACTTGAAAGATTTCACCTTTACTAAGTGCAAATCTCACTTTTTTCCTTTAAACATTTTACAGAACCAAAGCACCATAACCCTGTTATAGACTCCAACAGCTCAATCTCCTCAACATGCAAAACAAACAAGTGTACAGCAGCTGTGTGGAAAAGTTTTGAATTCTAAAAACTTTGTCCATTCATTTTCCAAAGTCAGTGTCAAAACAAACAAAAAAAAGACTATTTGTTGATTTTATAATAAATGTCCAGAACACACGTTTGTAACGGCACATGAAATATCCTCAATGATTTCAGGAATCTGTTTGGTTGTTGTCTTGATGTTCAGTCAGATTGGATCCGTGACCGACCTTCTCGCTCTCTTCCTTTCAGCAACGTTCATGCAAAATGTCAATCTTCATTATTTGCATCTTTCAGCTCTGCTTGGCGGCAGCTTCCATAAAACCTTCTCTTTCGCTCCCTCTGTGTTCTCAGTGGTCCAAAGATAAACCCATCCTGTTGAGACCAGCCTGAGCTCACAAGCTTCACATTGGTTTCTCTCCCGCAGATTAGTCTGGACTTTCTCCAATCCCACCGTGGGGAGGAGCCAGGCCCCGTCTGTTAGTGGAAGGCAGCCCCTGACTGGTTCTTGTAGTCATCAATCTAGCCTCCAGTCAGACCAGACCCTCCCCACTTTCTGTCCGTTAGTGAAAGGCAGCCCCTGATTGGTTCATGTAGTCGTTGACGTCAACATGGATCGACAATCAAGCTTGTAAGCCATGCCTGCTCTCACGAGGCTAGATTGACGACTACATGAACCAATCAGAAGCTGCATTCCACTATAAGGTACGAAAGTTAGATCAGAACGCAGGCTATGATTGGCCCGGGCATTTTATGACTGGATTGTAGAAAGTCCAGACTGATCCGCGTTAGAAAAACGAATGTGAAGCTTGTGCGAGATCAGGCTTGTCTCTCCCTTCAGATCTTGTCAATTGTCTCTCGGTTTACGACAGCTGTTTCATGTCGTACATCGGCACCTCTGAATCCTCCTCTGCGGCCTCCTCAGCGGCCTTGGCGGCGTCCGGTGTTCCCTTGCGGCCCTTTGGAGGTGCGACGGGCATGGCTCCTTCTGTGGCTCCTTCTGTGGCTCCCTCCGCTCCCTCCTGGCCCTCCGCTACGGTCCGTTCCTTCTTCAGTCGGGCCGGGACGCTCTTGGACAAGGTTTCTTTAAAACTTTTTCCCGATTGCTTCATTCTTTCTCCGGACTGGCGGATCTTCTCACGCCTCTCGGTGGGCACGATGCGCTCGCCTGTGTGGGAGAACATTTTTATATTGTTTAGGTTTATTTTTTCTCTGAAACAACATTACTTATTTATTGCTTTATTACTGACATAACCTGGAAATCTTAAAGTCACTGTAACTGTAAACCAGTTAAAAATCCACAAAATAGTAAAGCATCTGAAAAGATTTTTAGCCATTTTTATCAATCCAAATTAAAGAGACTGTCATTTAAGTTGGATAAACCTTACAAAAAAATTGGTGGTTTGGATGAAGCGGGCTAAGCTCTGGTTCTTATTACACAATAAGTATTTCGAACCAATGGTTTGATACGGCCATACCCACACCGTCCTGTCAAACCTTTTGGACAGTAACAAGAAAGCTGCTTGTTTTTTAAACTTTGTTTTATAAAGTGTAATAATAATATATATAAACATTAAAGATGCAGTGTGTAATATGACATCATCTAGAAAGTTCTACAAAGTTCTAGAATGCAACACTCCCTGGGTAACCCCAACCCTTTCGAATAATAACAGAAGCTACAGTAGCCTTCAAGGACAAGAACAATTCTAAATGTTAAACAATGCTCCTGATGACATTCCAACTATGACACTTTCAAGATGGCGGCACTAAGCCTTGGTCCAAAATATGGAGAAATATGGAGGACATATATGAGACCCTTTCTGAGGGAAAAAATAATAATTAAAAAAAAAAGTTTCAGTTATTATGCACTAAATTAAATGTACTTATGGATATTATAGTTACTTTCTACAAAATCTGCAAGGAAATAAAACTCAAAATTCTACACACTGCAGGTTTAAACAACAAAAGGACTTGTTCCACACCTAGCTTGTGGGCCTTGTCGCCCATGTTCGCGCGGGTCTTGCTCATGTTTTCCTTGGAGAAAGTTGCCTTGAAGCTCTCGATGCGCGTGAGGCCGGTCTTCTTAGCGTGTACGGCTGGAGCGGACTCCTTCTCCTCCACCACCATGTATTCCTCGTCAGACTCCGGCGGGAGATCAAACTTGTCCGGTTCCACCTCGGCTCTGGCGCCCGCATCACCGCTGGATTCCGCTGGCTCATTTCCCGGTGCCACTGACTTCACCTCCTGGTCGCCCTGAGGTTTGAAAACACAGAATGGAAGATGAGAGTCAACATCGTGATTCAATTACTGATTTGATAATCTGTATTGTCCCTTTAAGCTGCTTTGAGGAACTTTTAAATATTTCTGAAACAGTCTACTTTTTCATAAATAACATGTAACAACAAACGAGACCATCAGTGCAAAGCATGCTATTTTTATGGCATATAGTTTTTCTTAATGCCTTTGTCATGGGTAAGCTCACCCAGGAACAACAGCTGGCGTGGTAAAAACACTACCGCTTTTGTCCAAAGGGGGCGCTAGAATTAACACACACTGGAAGTTCCTCGGAGCACTTTTAAGGGCAATTTGGTTTGCATCCAGTAGTGGGAAACCGCATCATACAATAAATACATAGACTTAAATAACATACTCATGTTCATCAGGATTATAATACATTTGGATGGGCTATAAAAGCACACATGGAGTCCATTAGAAATGTTTTAATTCAAACTACTACCCCAGTTTGTTCAACAACACAACAGCTGATGGAGCAAATTATTTTAAGTGTCAGTTTGGAGGGCCAGCTAGACCTTAGCCCTAACCCTTGATGCCAGAGGGAATCGAGACACCGTACCCATACATGTGAATGCGCTATTCACAGGGCAGAGTTAAGGGGTTAAAGAGTAGGGCTGGATTGGGAATGGGCCTTAAAATTGTGTCATGCAGACTTTAGCCGTTAGCTTGCAGGCCTTGATCCCGCCTCCATAAATAAACCCCTGCACCTGTTTCAGCAGCTCAGGGCCCCGCTGTAGGAAGCTAAACATATCAACGGACAGACGTGTACGGAGCAAAGCAACGTCACCATGGCAAAGATCGGCTTTCACTTGGACACGGAAGGGAGCAGAGAAATGTTGAGGCACACACTCTGCAAACCGACAAGGATCTCTGCAGAAGTTTTTTGTCTTGTTTTCTTTTAGGGTTGGGGTTATTTTACCAGGCAAGAATTGCTTGAGATCAAATTAGATCTTTTTCAAGCAAGGCCTGGCCAAAATGGCAGCAGTAAAATATTAGACAACCCTTAAAAGAAAAGCACAGACATGAGGAAAGGAGACAAATACAGTCCAGAGGGCGAATAAGAGGGAGGAAGAGGAGGCAGATACACAGAAAAATTTAATGATGACGATAAAATACTACGCATTGAAACATTAACACACTCCAAAATGTGCCATTAAAAACTTGTGAGCCGTGTTTTAACAGAAGTTATTAACTTTGTGAAGCCTGACCTTGAGTCTTGACCTGACTGTCCCACTCATTCATACTGGGAAATGACCAGTTCAACTGCTGCAGTTCCACAGATAACAGTTTTAAATAAGTTAAGTGAAGTTGCTTTATTGGTCAATTTACACAAGGCATATTGAAATGAGTCTTTTCTCATCTCCCCTCTCAAGTTACCACACTCCAGAGGGGGTCCTCACACAGGGTCAGCCATAGTACAGTGCCCCTGGAGCAGTTTTGGGCTCAAGTACACAATGGTAGAGATGGTAGGCACTTGTTTTACAACTAAAACCCTCATGGCTGGTGTCGGGGATCGAACAAGCGACCTCATGGTTACTGGTTGGCCATCCGACTGTAAGCCACTCTTACAGAATAGAAAAACAGATTAGTAACTAAGTATTGAGCTGTTTAGAGTTAAGAGAGGGACGTTAGTACATAGTGATCTGTAGTGAAATGTGACGGATACATTTACTGGGGTCCAAATTCAACCTCAACCAGAGCCCCCCGAAACCCTAAAGTCTGGACAACACCTGAGTAAGACAGCAAGGGACAACAGGCAAAATAACTGACCAACTTTCCATCAGTAATCTAAGGGATTTCTTAAACAGTTGTAGATGTTGGAATCCATATGGTTGAATGAAACCTTAAGGCTTGTTAGCGTACTAGCATGTACTGTAGCATGCTAATGGGATCAGCGGCAGCTTCGATTACATGCATCATAGGCGCTATACGACACCCGGCAGACAGGCTGACATTTCCAAAGCTTTGACAGAACGCATAACACTCATAACTTAGCTACACTGCAGGGTCAGCTATCATACCAAAACCTAAGCTTTTCTCCCCCATATATATATATATATTTCTTTACTGTGTAGACCACTTGACTTGACTGTGTGGGCGTGGCCGTAGCAAACAGTATCCATAGCTAATGTAATTGTTTTTTATATAACGGCTTGAAGGTTTTTTTTATTTTTTATTTTAACTGTGGGCAAGGAAGAGTGGGGGTCAAAGGTCGTGAGCCCATCTGACCCTATGACATCATAGTTATGTGCCGAACACCCAGAGAGGAAATGCTCCATCAGTCTCAGTCTAGCTACACGGGATTAGCCTGAACTGTATGTTAGCAGCTAACGAGATGATTTATAACCCGCAAAAAAATTGCAAAGAGAGAGAGAGTGCAAGGGAAAGAGAGAGAGAGGGAGAGAGAGAGCGAAAGATGGAGAAAGAGAGAGAGAGAGAAAGATGGAGAGAGAGAGAGAGAGAGAGAGAGAGAGCAGACAACTATATTAGGAGTTGGTGGATGTTCACACTCAGAATAACCTGGTCCGTCAGTGCTCAGCTGGCACAGTCACTTACAGGAGAGGAACCACATAGCAGCTAGGCTAACCGAACACACACTATGAATCATACTGTGTTGGATCAAATTTAGGCTGTTTTCCTTCAAACTTGAAGGGCCGGTTTCGCATGGAATAAGCCTAGTTCTGGACTAGATAGTACTTTCAATGGACAATCTCCTTTCAAAATTCCTTTTAGTCCAGGACTTGGCTTAATCCATGTCTGAAACTGGCCCTAAGAGCTTTTGTTGTGGCGTCAAAACTCCAAAATATAGTGCAGACAGTTGACTTGAAGGTTTGAGTTTTCCTAATCTTTTTCATTTTAACAGTGGCGTTTACATCCAATGCCAATTTTCAGTGCAAATTCAGCGAGTTATTGTGCTTTTCATAGTAAAAATGAATATCTGGATGTCAGGGCGGTGAATGGTCCTGCAAAGCATCTGACTTCAATGCAGGATTTGTGTTGTGTCATACACCTGCAATTGAAACATTTCCCCTTTTTATTTTCCATAGCTTCGATCTTTCCCTAAACTTAAACATAGTGCAGATGTTGTAGAAAAGTGAAACAAAAGGTTTGCAGACCATATTGAGTTAATATTAAAAGCTTATGATGTTATGCACATCCATCCACGTTGTTTTTGGTTTCAGAACTAAAATTAATATTCAAATCAATTAACTGAAGTCCGCAAAACAGCTAAATGCTCAGAGAAATACTTAACTTTATTACACCATTTTGCATTGTCCGATAATGTGAACGTTCCCCTTTTCCTTTAAAGCTGCAGTGTGTAATATGACATCATCAAGAAAGTTCTACAAAGTTCTAGAATGCAACGCTCCCTGGGTAACCCCACCCCTTTTGAATAATAACAGAAGCTACAGTGGCCTTCAAGGACAAGAACAATTCTAAATTTTAAACAAAGCACCTGATGACATTCCAACTATGACACTTTCAAGATGGCGGCACTAGGCCTTGGTCCAAAATATGCAGAAATATGGACATATATGAGACCCTTTCTAAGGGAAAAATAAATAATAATTTTTAAAAAATTCAGCTATTATGCACTAAATTAAATGTACTTATGGATATTATAATTACTTTCTACAAAATCTGCTAGGAAATAAAACCCAAAATTCTACACACTGCAGCTTTAACATAACCTCGATCTTACCCTAAATTTAGACATCTAGCAGATATTGTAGGAAAGTGAAAAATGTCTAAAATGTTTTGCAGACCATTTTCATTGTCCGATAATGTGAACGCACCGTAGACATAAACATTGGAATCTTTCCCATCCCTCATCACAGTGTTGCTAGTGTGCGTGTGTGTGCGTGTGTGTGTGTGTGTGTGTGTGTGTTTGTGTCTGTGTCTGTGTGTGTGTGTAGCACAATGCAGCTGCTTCCATACAGCCAATCACAGGGGTTTTCTGAGGTTTTATCATCATGTGACCTCACTGACCCGCAGCAACATGAAACTGTACAGTCCGTTACAGTAATGGACCACACCCCTCTGAGCTAATCCTGGATCTAGTCTGCAGTTAAAGGTGCTACGAGGAACTTTTAAATATTTCTGAAACAGTCTCATTTTCCCTCTGATGATCATAAATGATATGTAACAGCAAACGAGACCATCAGTGCAAAGAATGCTATTTTTATATAGTTTTTCTTAATGCCTTTGTCATGGGTATACGCTCACCCAGGAACAACAGCTGCTATTTTGCAAAGGAGGTGCAAGAATTAACAAAAACTGAAATACACATTTGTAGAGCGTCCGTAATTGTCATGTTGGCGAATGTCAGCAAAGCTAATTGCAATCGTTGTTGTATCAGATTTCTTGGCTGAAGCTAAAAATGATGTAAGAACTAATTCAAGAATCAGAAGCCTCAGCTCCAAGATGCAACTGGTTTTCCATTCCTGAAACCATTCCGTAGATGCAACTGGTTTTCCATTCCTGAAACCATTCCGTAGATGCAACTTGTCAGGATTTTCGAGGATTTCATTTTTCTGAATCACAACAGCCTAATCTTCATTCACAGATAGTTATCTCTAATTGAATCCCCTCTGTGCTCTGGCTACAGATCGGTGGTGTAACCTTACAACACACTGACGGTTATACAGGGCTAAAATAACCAGGTCACCATCGCGCTGGCAGCTGCTAACTGTGAAGGCCAAAAAAGTAAAATGAAGCCTGGTGTGTGTGTGTGTGTGTCTGTGTGTGTCTGTGTGTGTGTCATAAATCCGCCTCTGATGAAGCATCCACAGACAATAAAGAGTACTTGACATTAAAACAAACTTTTTCCTTTGCATTCAAATGACTGAACATCTCACCTGATACATGAGAGAGTGTGTGTGTGTGTGAGTGACTGACTGACTGTCTCTCTCTCTGACTGTCTGTCTGTCTCTCTGTCTGTCCGTCTTTCTATCCGTCTGTTTTCAATATTCATAGCGAGCATCAATCACTACATTTTCCCAATATTTAAATCAAACACAAACTCTTCTCACCTGGTAAATGACGACTCTGAACTTGTTCTTGGCGAGCAGATCTCCCTGTGTGACTTCCACCTTCTTCACTCTGACGTTCTGGTTCTCGACCCGAACTCTCACGTCCTTGATGTGGCGGCTGACCTTGCGTGTTTTCTCCAGCAGTCTGTCTACGGCCGTGCTCGTGTTCGCGTGATCGCTCGTCAGTTTGACCACGTCCGTCTGGATGGTTTTAACGGTGCTCTCCAGCTCTAGTTGACGCTCTTCCATGCGTTTCTGTGTGATCTGGACAGTGTCCATGAGGCCGGCGACGCGCTCCAACAAAGCCATAATGCTCCCGGCATCGTCCCCGCCGCCCGTAGGCATGCCCGGTTTATCTGCCATGCTCGCTTGTCGATTTCGATTCTTTGGAACTAAAAAAATCGTCTATAAAGATTGCTTCGTTGATCGAATGGTACTTGCTTGTCGAATCGCCTTTTCAAAAAGCTGTCGGACTTGTCTATGAGTTTCTTGCCTGATACCTTGGTTTATCAGATTTCAAATGTTGGAAAACTAAATGAACCAGCGGTAAAAGGGACCAGGGGGATTAGGAAGGAGTTGGGTTTACGAAGAGGAAAGTCGAGTTCCGGGAGGTCTTGTTGAAATTTTCAGCGAAATCTTTGATAATTTGATGAAAAACTGGAAATTCAAAGCCACAAAAGAGAACAGAATAAGTCTTGAGGCATCAGGGGGGTCCAGTGGAGGAGAGGAGAGAGGGAATAGATGCCTCCCTCTGAAGGAAGAGGGGCAGAAAGGAACGGATCAAGCCTGGTGGTCGACCCTGAAACTACTGACAGACTCCACCCTGCTGGGAGAGGGAGGGGTGTGTGTGTGCGTGTGGCTCTGTGTGTGTGGGTGTGTGTGTGTGTGTGTGTGTGTGTGTGTGCAACTATTTTTGTGAGAACAAATTTGCGTTTTCAACCTTAAGAGTGAGGATATTTTTCGATTAGGGATGGGGTACGTCTCCAGGAATATTAGTGCTAGTATGTAAATACCGCAAAAGGGGTGTGTGCGTGTGTGTGTGTGCGTGCGTGCGTGTGTGAAAGCAATATTCAGAAAGAGTATCAGTGAGTTTTAACAATGTTTAATCAGTGTTTTAAAAACACGGTGCTAGATTTTTAAGGGTTAGGGTTCAGATCTTATTTCAAGTTTGTCTAACTCCAATTAGGCTGTGTGTGTGTGTGTGTGTGTGCATGTGTGTGTGTGTGTGCGGTCGATACGCCCTCAAACTGACCGTCAATCTCAGACTTTAATAATTGAAAATGGATATTTCGGTGGAACGCATGTGTTAACGAGTGAGAGGGATTGGGAGTGTCATGGATCCTTGTGCTTCTGTGTGTTCCGTGTTGCTATAAATACACAGTGAGGGTAAAATGACTCCGTGCTGCTTTGGGGAGATGAGTGTATTAAAAGCAATGGAAACCCCCTCCCCATAATACATCTATCAACTATCTATCTGTCACCTTTTCACTTGTTCTGTTCATAATCCCTCCCTCTAGGGTTAGATTTATTTTTTGTGGCCTCCAAAACGAGCGGCTAAGTTTCCTTACACAATTACCACTTGCGGCCACCACTGCCATCTTTGTAAGTTACTCCTCAAGTTAGTTGGATGGTTGTGGGCTGCGTTTACAATTGCCACATACTTCCCTTGGTATTTAGTCTGGTAGAAACAGATTCAGTTTGTCCCAATACATGATGTCAGATGCAGCATGCTGAAAAATACCCAGATGTCCTACTACATCTGGTGGTGATTTTTTAGTGTTGAAACCAGCAGCTTTATGGAGGTTCTGACCCACAATCCACTGCAGCAGAAGTTACACATCACATGGACTGAGCCTCCCAGTGAAAACAACCAGCGATGAGACGGATATAAAAGCAAGAGGCAAGCTCAAGGAGCCATGTTTGGATGAAATAAATAAGTTAAATTGTCTCAATTGTACTATTCTGCATGCTAACTACACAGTGAAAGTTCCTCTGCGCACCTTCAAGTAGCTGACAACTCGAGTGTCCTTGAAAGTTCAGAAAACGTCCCAAACCCTGGAAAGTTGCCAAGTGATGATCGAAGCCCACAAGAAAAGAAAGGATGAATCAGAAAGAGAGAGAGAGACAGAGATACGGGGAGAGAGAGAGTGAGTGAGAGAGACAGAGATACGGGGAGAGAGAGAGGAGTGAGAGAGAGAGAGTGTTAGGAATGAGGTGAGGTGAGAATAGAGAGATGAGGGGACTCCCCACTGTCTAAAACCTACACCAGCTGCTGCCTATAATTATCCTGTCGTCACTGATATATTTAACTCAAGCGTGTATAATACATGCCCTGTGTTCCAGTCCCCATCCTTCCCTGATGTTTAGTATGTTAGAAAAATATTAGGTGTGTCCCAATACATGATGTCAGATGCAGCATGCTGAAAAATACCCAGATGTCCTACTACATCCGGTGGTGATTTTTTAGTGTTGAAACCAGCAGCTTTACGGAGGTTCTAACCCACAATCCACTGCAGCAGAAGTTACACATCACATTATACCATAGTCTGTGTGAATACTCTATTCTGATTGGCTGGAGAACATTCCATGGGTGTGGATTAACCCCTGATGTATGGACACCTAGATGGAACTGTTTACATTCTGTCCACTTTAATGTGTCGCCGCTGATTAAACTGTGTTGATAAGGGATTTATAAAGCCTAAAATATCATGCCGTGCAATAGCCTCTGACCACCACAGGATGGCGCTCGCAACACAAGAGCTGTACTAACGATAGTAGTAAAATAAAGTGGCTAAACTAAATGTCCTCTGGCTAAACGTCAATGGTTATGAATGCTGTCAGTACTCACCTCCACAGCGTCCATTAATTCCTGATAACTGGACACCTCGTCGGGCATTAATCCTTACATACTGTATTCCATTTCTAACAAGTATGTACTGAAAAAAACGCGATTTCTCTGCACCTTACTTCTGATGTTTTCAAGTAGTATTGATTTAATATCTAGGACCTGTCACTTCTTCACTATAATTTAAATTTAATACATTTCTTTAATATGCCATTTCCTTTTAATTTCCACTGTCTTAAATTGGATGTCGTGTGATATGTGCCTATGTGCTTTTCCCATATATGTGTGTGAGTGAGTGAGTGAGTGAGTGAGTGAGTGAGTGAGTGAGTGTGTGTGTGTGTGTGTGTGTGTGTGTGTGTGTGTGTGTGTGTGTGTGTGTGTGTGTGTGTGTGTGTGTGTGTGTGTGTGTGTGTGTGTGTGTGTGTGTGTGTGTGTGTGTGTGTGTGTGTGTGTGTGAGCTCTACTGCAAACAAAATCTACCTCTGGGTCCTTATAAAGTAACTTGACTAGATCTAGTTCTTAATCCATTGTCTGTATAGTATTATAAAATCATTTGTGTTTTTCCATCTGACGAAATCAGCTGGCGATGCGACATGATAAATACAAGACACTTGGTTTCAGACATCATAATTTAATTGTTTTTCATCTATGGCCACAGTCTAAACATCAAATGTCACGGGTTCATGCATTACGAACATCTAAATTACTGGGTTCCTTAAACGCATCGCGACCAAGACCTTAGCTTCAAATCAATGCGATCTCAGTTCAGCGTTTTTTAAAGGTGCTACGAGGAACTTTTTAAATATTTCTGAAACAGTCTCATTTTTCCCTCTGATGATCATAAATTACATGTAACAGCAAACGAGACCATCAGTGCAAAGAATGCTATTTTTATATAGTTTTTCTTAACGCCTTTGTCATGGGTATACGCTCACCCAGGAACAATAGCTGGCGTGGTAAAAACACTACCGCTTGTGTCCAAAGGGGGGCGCTAGAATTAACACAGACTGAAAGTTCCTCGGAGCACCTTTAAGGGGAACCTCCCAGCTTATTGAGCCTACTCCTTCTTCTTCTTCTTCTACCACAATTAAAACGACCAACACAGACACTTCGTACCATTGTTACAAATTATATATATATATAAAAAAAAGGAAAATAAACTCGACCAAAAATAACAACGTAAAATACAAGTCGTTTAAATTAACATTAGCTTTGTCAAAACATACACACGAAAAAAAAACATTGTAATCCATTTTTTCCTGAATTAAAATATAATAAAAAAAATACAAGAAAACTGTACACGTCAGCTTGTACTTTAGTAATGTTCTAAGCAGTAGAAAAAACAGCATTTTGGTTTTTTAGGCGAATTGCAGAACAACAATGAAAGAACACATTAAAAATTGAGTTTGTCTTAGTGACATCAGCGGTTTGGTTTTGACCCTGTGAGACGCAATGAAACACATTTTAGTTTAGTCGAGTTTAGCAACAATCACTGCAGGAAGGAATCCCAATGCTACCGCTTTGAATTTCAATGCACGTTTATTAGTGATATTACGGTAACAGTGCACTCTTGTCCTTCAAGCATAGGCACCGTAATACCACTAATAGACGTGCATTAAAATTTAGTTGGCTTTAACCAAGTTTTTTCCAGTTTTCACAGTTTTCTACTGAATCACTAATCGATAACAACTTTACACTCTACAATACACTCCCTTGGTCCCTTATCACACACACACACACACACACCACACACACACACACACACACACACACACACACAACCACACACACACTCTCTTCAGTTGTCCCTGATAATATTGTGGTCTTGGTAAACAACGCCCTCTAGTGTAGTAAGGCTTTTATAACACAAAGAAATGCTTCATAGGAATTATGAGAATTGAATGCAACACACAGTCTGATGTCTTTCTCACAAGCCACTGAGTACCGGAGTAATGCTGACATTTAAAAAACGCCCCAAATTTAACATTTCTAACATATGTTACCGTTAGTTTTGTGTTCAATACTCTGAACCAAAAATCCTAGCCTCAAGATTAATTTTTCTTTTTCGACAATGTAACCCTAAGAAACACACACAAAACAATAAGCTATGTGTCATATTTCAATGTAAACATGGAGGATGCAGTCGGTTAAATTTAAGAAGTTGGTTATTAACAGTTATTATATGAGGCTAGTTCATAAGCCAAACCCTCAAATAGATTAATGTGCGTCTCACAGGGTCAAAACAATAAGAAAAGACAATCGGGGTGTGTGTGTGTGTATGTGTGTGTGTGTGTGTGTGTGTGTGTGCGTGTGTGTGCGTGTGTGTGTGTGTGCGTGTGTGTGTGTGTGTGTGTGTGTGTGTGTGTGTGTGTGTGTGTGTGTGTGTGTATGTGTGTGTGTCCAGTTTGTGTGTGAAGATACAATCAGATAAGTAAAGTGTCCTGCCCAAGAATCCAACGAGTTTCAGAGTCCGAGACAATGGCAAGACTTCAAACTGTCCAGACGGAGAAAAAATCAAAAATATGAAAAAAAAAAATTAACAAAAAATAATCAAAAAATTGAGGAAAAGTTTCCAAAATAAGGCCCCTTAAAAAAGTCAAAAAATATTCATAAAAAAAGGAGGAAAATGAAAGAGGCACCAACAAGTCGAGATATCAAAAATGCAGTCTGTCTGTGTGTGTGTTACGAAAGATTCCTTGTTTCATAAAAACACGAGAGAGCGGGAGGAAAGGGGGAAGAGGAAAAAAAGAGGTAAAGGAAGGAGAAGCAGCTACATCATTCTGGAGGACGTTCCTGACGGGAAATGGCCGAGGTGTTGCTTCTGTCTGCGGCCGCGCTTTGACTTGTTGCATCTCCTAGGAAACCACAGGGACAGAAGCTAGTGTTAATACACAGCCTAGGCTCTGTAAACCAGTGTTAATACACAGCCTGGGCTCTGTAAACCAGTGTTAATACACAGCCTAGGCTCTGTAAACCAGTGTTAATACACAGCCTAGGCTCTGTAAACTGATATGAAACCACAGGGACAGAATCCAGTGTTAATACACAGCCTAGGCTCTGTATTTCTCATCAGAAATAAATTATTTCTAAATAGTTGCAAATAAGAGTAGTATCTAATTGGTCAAATTAATGTAGTTTTTCTTGACAAACGTAAATTAATTAAATATGAAATAAAAATAACAGGATTCACACTCACACACAGACAGACAGACACACACACACAGACACACACTCACACACAGACAGACAGACAGACACACGCACACACACAGACACACACTCACACACAGACACACACACACAGACAGACAGACACACACACAGACACACACACACACACACACACGTTACCTTGTGAAGCACATGACCACTGCCACTATGACCGCGATCTGCACGGCTCCGATGATGGCGGCGATCAGCACGTAATGCAGCTTCTGACCACTGGGGACGACGTACAGGATGTTAAAGTCCAATAGCTGGTCGCACTGGGGCCCGCCGTACGCTGACTCACATCTGGGGGGGGGAGGGAAGAGAGAGAGGGAGGGAGGGGGAGAGAGGGTGGGAGGGGGGGGGGGGGAGGGAGGGGTAAGAGAGAGAGGGAGGGAGAGAGGGAGGGGGGAGAGGAGAGAGAGGGGGGAGGGGGAGGGAGGGAGAGGGGAGGGAGGGAGGGAGAGGAGAGAGAGGGGGGGAGAGAGGGGGAGGGAGGGAGGGGGGAGGGGGGGGAGGGAGGGGGGGGAGGGAGAGAGAGGGAGGGAGAGAGGGGAGGGGGAGAGAGGGAGAGAGAGGGGGGGGGGGGGAGGGAGGGAGAGGGGGAGGGAGGGAGGGAGAGGAGAGAGAGGGGGGAGAGAGGGGGGAAGAAAGGGGGAGAGGGGAGAGAGAGGGAGGGGGGAGAGAGGGAGGGAGAGAGAGAGAGAGAGGGAGGAGAGATACATTGTTAATACACACGCAAACAGAGAGAGAGAGAGACACGCACACACAAATATATATACAGTATTAATACACAGACACACATAGAGAGAGAGAGAGGGAGGGAGGGAGAGAGAGAGGGAGGGAGAGAGAGGGGGAGGGAGGGGGGAGAGGGAGGGAGAGAGAGGGGGAGGGGGGAGGGAGAGACAAACACACATACAGAGAGAGAGATAAATACAAATACAATGCATATTACAATTGATTTCCTATTGTGAATAATGAAGTCAGGGATAAACAATATTCAATAGAAAGGTTTTCAGAAGCTTTTGAAGGAGGTTGTTGAATCAGCTGTGTGGTGGAAGGTTATTCCATAGTCTGGGTGCAACGGATGCTGGTCTGAAATGGAGTGTGTGTGTGTGTGTGTGTCTGTCTGTGTGTGTGTCTGTCTGTGTGTGTGTGTGTCTGTCTGTGTGTGTGTCGGTCTGTCTGTGTGTGTGTGTGTGTCTGTGTGTGTGTCTGTCTGTGTGTCGGTCTGTCTGTGAGTGTGTCTGTCTGTGTGTGTGTGTGTGTGTGTGTGTGTGTGTGTGTGTGTGTGTGTGTGTGTGTGTGTCTGTGTGTCTGTCTGTCTGTCTGTGTGTGTGTGTGTGTGAGTGAGTGAGTGAGTCAGTGAGTGAGTGTATGTGTATGTGTGTGTCTGTCTGTCTGTCTGTGTGTGTGTGTGTGTGTGTCCTACCTGCATGTGGGCAGGTTGTGTCTCAT
>CM049415.1:1690000-1700000 GCA_026929865.2 Hyperoplus lanceolatus | reverse complement strand
TATTTTTTTAAAGATAATTTTTTGGCATTTTCAAGCTTTATTAGACAGTACAGAGGAGAGAGAGAGAGAGAGATACAGAGAGAGAGAGAGAGAGAGAGAGAGAGGGGGGGGGATGACCTGCAGTAAAGGTTCACGGGTCGGATTTGAACCCGCGACCACTGCAACGAAGGCCGGAGCCAATATGGTACACGCTCTTTCCACTACGCCACTGAAGCGCCCCGGCAAGTTTATTTCTAAAGCACAATTCAGACACAAGGCCATTCAAAGTGCTTTACAGGGTCAAGATTAAAATACATCAAAGTATAGATTATACATTAGAAAAGCGAATGAAAAACATGAAAACATTTAAATAAATAAAAATTACAGGTTAAAAGAGAAACAATTGAATTAAGATATCTCATTGTGACCCAAGAGTGACATTGTGTGAACCTCAAACTTCACCCAAACTAAACCATTAAAGGAATACTTCACCCATACGGAACCGGCGTTCTATCATTATAAAATCACTATTATAATATAATGAATGAGGTTTTTCTTCCCTCAGTCTTCCCTCAGTCTTCCCTTGGCCCAGCTGTCCTGTTAATCCTGACCCTTACTGTGATGTCACAAGAAGGAAACTGTAGGGTTAGACCGTGAGACCATAAAACACTCTTTCTGCCTTTTCTCAGGCTAGGATGAACCGATTTCATTTTTTTTTTTTGCACATTTGTACTACATAGGATCTCAGAGTTCAATACACCTTCATATTCCCACCGGTGAAGTAGGCCTTTAAGAGCAAGCCAAGAAACTTAACTGTAGAAATACCACAAAAAATACTGTACCAGCAAAGTGCTTAAAAGCATCACTTGCACAAGTGTATTGATAGTATTGATCAGTTTAAACCTGCAGTGTGTAGAATTTGGGGAATGTTTTCATAGCAGACTTGGTAGTAAAAATAATTATAATATCCATAACGTTTAATTTAGTGTATAATAGCTGACATTTTTTTTTAGATTTTTTTATTTTTGTCCCTTAGAAAGGGTCTCACATTTGTCCATATTTCTGCATATATGGGGCCCAGGCCTGTGCGCCGCCATATTGGAAGCGTCATAGTTGCAATGTCATCAGGTGTATTTTTTAGAATCTAGAATTGTTCTTGTCCTTGAAATATCCTCCTTCATAAACATGTCCTCATTGGTGTAAAATCACCTCTGCCAATAATCTGAATTATCCTCCTGAGCGGAGAACTACAAATATTAATATTACATTTTGTACATTGAGCAGGCAGGTCTTATGGAGGAATCCGTGTTTTTGGAATGTCATCAGGTGCATTTTTTAGAATTTAGAATTTTTCTTGTCCTTGAAGGCCACTGTAGCTTCTGTTATTATTCGAAAGGGGTGGGGTTACCCAGGGAGCGCTGCATTCTAGAACTTTGTAGAGCTTACTTGATGATGTCATATTACACACTGCACCTTTAAGTTTTTCATTTCGGAAAAATATTATAAATGTTTATGAAGTCAGATGAATATCAAAACTATTTTGAAGAGCAGTTCTATAACAGTAAAACTCTGTGGAATATTCCTTTAGAACTATATACCTTCACAGCCTTTAAAGCTCCCATATTATACACTTTTCGGTTCTATTATACACCATATTATATGGTCTTAGTGGTCCCCAATACGTTTTTCTTTAATTGTTTGCTGAAAAAAACTTTCAGATAATTTATTGTACTATGCTGATGTTCAGCTAATCTCACAATGGCCTATTTTTTAAAAAGAGCTGCAGCTCCCCTCGTAAATATATAATCTTTGAGCTGCCCCCGCCCCCTGTCCGGAAGCGAAGCCAGATACGCCTCGCCCTCTGTCTGTCAGGGCCGTGGACCAATAAGAAATAGGGGTGTGGGCTGCACAGTGGAAGCTTCTGGCTTTCCAGTTTGTGAGGTCAGAAACGGGGAGAATTCTGACTGGAGTATATTGGGGGGAGGGGTGGGGGTTTCAGAAAGGGGGAGAGTGAGAAAAGGGGAGTGTTATTTTTTAAAATATTTTGGCAGTCTCTAGGCACACCGTGGACCCATTAGAACACATTTAAACAGTGCATTTAGCATAATATGTGACCTTTAACCTCTGATTAAAAAAAATATATAATACAAACCAGCGTTGCTATGTTACCAGCATTCTCACCTGACACACAGCCACACACACACACACGCACACGCACACACACACACACACACACACACACACACACACACACACACACACACACACACACACACACACACACACACACACACACAGAGCTTGTTTACAGAGTGGGACCGGTCTGCAGGGACTGTGTGAATCAGTGGGGACGTTTTATATAATGAGACTAACTGGGTTAAGTAAGGGTATAATAATATAACACACACACACACACACACACACACACACACACACACACACACACACACACACACTCACACTCACACACACTGTATATCAATTTGAGGTTGATTAATCATTCCGCCCCAGAAAAGAGTACATACTGGTTTCAAAGCAGCGTCCACATTCAAATGTGTGTGTGTGTGTGTGTGTGTGTGTGTGTGTGTGTGTGTGTGTGTGTGTGTGTGTGTGTGTGTGTGTGTGTGTGTGTGTGTGTGTGTGTGTGTGTGTGTGTGTGTGTGTGTGTGTGTGTTTTTGTGTGTGTGTGTGTGTGTGTGTGTGTGTGTGTGTGAAACAGCCTCCGGTTCATGTAAACCTCTCAGACTCTGTGTGTGTTAACCCATTGATGACGGCTGCTGCGCGATGCCACATTGGCTCTCCTGCCTGATGCTGCATCGCGCAGCATTATTACTTTATCTAATTTTCATGGCATTCCCAGCATAGAATGCACTGTCATTGGTTCAAATACACATGAGGTGGGTTTTGTTGATTTTTTTAAGACCACGTGACCACCCAAAAGTTGTGTGGTTTGCCGAAAATCACGTCAATCAAAAAAATAAAAAATAAAAAAATAAAACAAAATCATAAAAAAAATACGCCAGCTATGTCGGCGACGGAACAGTTAGTGGCGTTTGGTGTTCAGAATCAAGGTCTACTATAGACTACTGACGAAAATCACACAACTCATTGCATCTATTTATTAACAATATTTAATAATTTTCTAATTCATCTAATTTTGACGATTTTTAGAAATATTTGTTGGTTTGTAAGCGCTAAGGGAGCATGTTTAAATAAAACCTGTGAACCTTAACTTTTAAATGTATTTTATTTTATGTTTCTATGTGCTACACAGGCTTAGATATTAAGGTTTTGGTAGACTTGACAATTCGTACTATTTTTTCAGAAAACCCTCAGGCATTAAGGACATGCATCCTAGATTGCCATAGTCATCAATGGGTTAAGAAAACTGTGTCACATCATTGTAATGTAGACTCACATCACTGAGACACACACACACACACACACACACACACACACACAGGCAGCGAGAGAAAGACAGTCGACCTAAAAGTGCAGCGGAAGAAGTGATTTGCTCCTTTGAGGATCAGTGATGCGATGGCTGACTGACCTTTCTCTCTCTCTGTCTCTCTATTTCTCTCTCTCCCAATCGCTCCCTCCCTCTTTCTCTCTCTTTCCCCCATCTCTCTCTCTCTCTTTTTCTCCCTCTCTCTCTCTCTCTCTCTCTCTCTATTTCTCTCTCTCCCTCCCTCTCTCTCTCTATCTCCCTCTGTCTCCCTCTCTCTCCCTGTCTCTCTCTCTATCTCCCTCTCTCTCTCCACTCTCTCTCTCCCTGTCTCTCTCTGTCTATTTCTCTCTCTCTCCCAATCGCTCCCTCCCTCTCTCTCTGTCTCCCTCCCTCCCTCCCTCCCTCCCTCTCCCTCTCTCTCACACGCTCCAACGGCTACATTATCCCTTTGTTTTTTTCTTCCCAAACAACACTGACTTTACTGCATGGCCAAATTTATGTTGACAGCATCCATTATACTGGTATCAATCTTATAGTCGGATGGGGTTAAAGTCAACATTAAAGCTGCAGTGCGTAACTTTTACCATTTAAGTGAATGTCTTTTACATTCAAGCCATCGTCAAAACGAGTTGACACAAAGTTGATTAAGCCTATTATCAGCTCCACAAAACTCTCTCTGTATTTCTCAGTATGGCAGCGTTTACAAACTGGTGTGTCCCCCCACCTTGACACTGGTGCAGGAGCTCAGAGAAATCCCAAGAAGAGCCCAAGAAATGTTTCAGTTGTTGATTCTACTGCTAAGAAAAAACCTGGACGTACAGCAGAAGGAATAAAACCCATGAGCCATCACTGAAGGCTTTACCTCATGTAGATGCACCGACAGTGTTGATCACTTTGTCAAAATCAGTGAATATCTCCTCATGATCTGCTACCTGTTTGTACTGTGTGTGCTCTGAGAACAAACCCAGTGTCAATACACAGCCTAGGCTCTGTAAACAGGTACGCTGCTAGCTATGGTGGCCGCCTTTGTTTAAAGACCAGTTTACAGAGCCTAGGCTGGGTATTAACACCAGATATTGACACATTGGAGAACCTGAAATATTTTGCATTTCTGATCCAGAATCTGAACAATGATCACTGATGTATATTTAATGGAGGTCTGACACACACACACACACACACACACACACACACACACACACACACACACACACACACACACACACACACACACACACACACACACACACACACACACACACACACACACACACACACACACAC
Organism: Hyperoplus lanceolatus; assembly: GCA_026929865.2. Taxonomy (NCBI): domain Eukaryota; kingdom Metazoa; phylum Chordata; class Actinopteri; order Uranoscopiformes; family Ammodytidae; genus Hyperoplus; species Hyperoplus lanceolatus. Next base: position 1,695,289 of record CM049415.1, on the reverse strand, counting down.
ACACACACACACAGTACTTCACCACATTTCTCCCTTTTAAGTTTACAACTATATCCACGAGAACCATACAGTGCACACACACACAATTACACACACACACACAAAGACAGAGTTTACACACACACACACACACACACACACACACACACACACACACACACACACAGAGGGTCCTCCTTCATGTAACCTCGCCCTGTTTCTCCTCCCTGTAATTAACCCGAGAATAGAGTCCAGTTTAAGTGAGTAGTGGTCAACACACACACACGCACGCACACGCACACACACACACACACACACACACACACACACACACACACACACACACACACACACACACACACACACACACACACACACACACACACACACACACACACACACACACACACACACACACACACACACGCATGGCTGCATTCCCTATCACCTCTTCTTTCTGCACACATGTGACTCAGATGTGTTTTTATGACTGTGTGAACGGAGCAAGTGTCTCAGTCGATGTGTGTGTAAACAGTACGGTTGCATGTCTGTATGTCTGTGTGTGTGTAAACAGTACGGTAGCATGTCTGTATGTCTGTGGCCTGTGTGTGTGTAAACAGTACGGTTGCATGTCTGTATGTCTGTGGCCTGTGTGTGTGTAAACAGTACGGTTGCATGTCTGTATGTCTGTGGCCTGTGTGTGTGTAAACAGTACGGTTGCATGTCTGTATGTCTGTGGCCTGTGTGTGTGTAAACAGTACGGTTGCATGTCTGTATGTCTGTGGCCTGTGTGTGTAATGTGAATGATAACAAGAGTGAAAATGTCCTAATCATACTAACGTCCAACTCATACTAACATCCTACTAACGTCCTACTCATACTAACAGCCCTACTAACGTCCTACTCATACTAAAAGCCCTACTAACGTCCTACTCATACTAAAGCCCTACTAACGTCCTACTCATACTAAAGCCCTACTAACATCCTACTCATACTAAAAGCCCTACTAACGTCCTACTCATACTAAAGCCCTACTAACGTCCTACTCATACTAAAAGCCCTACTAACGTCCTATTCATACTAAAAGCCCTACTAACGTCCTACTCATACTAACAGCCATACTAACGTCCTACTCATACTAAAACCCTACTAACGTCCTACTCATACTAAAAGCCCTACTAACGTCCTATTCATACTAAAAGCCCTACTAACGTCCTACTCATACTAACAGCCCTACTAACGTCCTACTCATACTAAAAGCCCTATAACGCCCTACTCATACTAAAGCCCTACTAACGTCCTACTCATACTAAAAGCCCTACTAACGTCCAACTCATACTAACATCCTACTAACGTCCTACTCATACTAAAGCCCTACTAACGTCCTACTCATACTAAAAGCCCTACTAACGTCCTACTCATACTAAAACCCTACTAACGTCCTACTCATACTAAAAGCCCTACTAACGTCCTACTCATACTAAAGCCCTACTAACGTCCTACTCATACTAAAAGCCCTACTAACGTTCTACTCATACTAAAAGCCCTACTAACGTCCTACTCATAGTAAAAGCCCTACTAACGTCCTACTCATAGTAAAAGCCCTACTAACGTCCTACTCATACTAAAGCCCTACTAACGTCCTACTCATACTAAAAGCCCTACTAACGTCCAACTCATACTAACATCCTACTAACGTCCTACTCATACTAAAGTCCTACTAACGTCCTACTCATACTAAACGCCCTACTAACGTCCTACTCATACTAACAGCCCTACTAACGTCCTACTCATACTAAAGTCCTACTAACGTCCTACTCATACTAAACGCCCTACTAACGTCCTACTCATACTAACAGCCCTACTAACGTCCTACTCATACTAAAAGCCCTATAACGCCCTACTCATACTAAAAGCCCTACTAACGTCCTATTCATACTAAAAGCCCTACTAACGTCCTACTCATACTAAAGCCCTACTAACGTCCTACTCATACTAATGTTGACGTCAATTTGAGTATGTTGTTGTTGTGTATGCGAGTTTGTGTAGGCGAGAAATGCCCGGATGAGTACTAACTTCCAGGAAGATTTTGTGGATAGATCAATAGGTTACTTTTCCTACTCAACCGCCTCACCAACTTCTATTCAGTATGGTGGAAAACAGATTTAGGATGATCCAATTCTTGTGGTCAGATTTAGTATACTTAAAAAAATGACCGGATGTCCTACTACATTCCGGCTGAGATTTTTAGTGTTGAAATCAGCACGTTATTTAGGCGATTCTGACCCACAATCCAGTGCACACCGGAAGTGACGTCACATAAACGGAGCCTCCATATGAAAACAACCAGGGATGAGACGGATATAAAAGCAAGAGGCAAGATCAAGGAGCCATGTTAGGATGAAATAAATAAGTTAAGGTATGTCCCAATTGTAGCATACTACATGCTAACTACATACTTTTTATGATCAGATGTAGTATGTAGAATAGAAAAAAGAAATAGTATGAGATTTAGAACGCAGCCTTAGTTTGTCCCAATACATGATGTCAGATGCAGCATGCTGAAAAATACCCAGATGTCCTACTACATCCGGTGGTAATTGTTTTTTAGTGTTGAAACCAGCAGCTTTATGGAGGTTCTGACCCACAATCCACTGCAGCAGAAGTTACACATGACATTATACCATGGTCTGTGTGAATCCTCTATTCTGATTGGCTGGAGAACATTCCATAGGCGTGGATTAACCCCTGATGTATGGACTCCTAGATGGAGCTGTTCCTGTTGCTGTATTTCGACGTAAACAAACACGTTAGCTAGCTGGTGGAGATATTCCCACAAGACATCAATAAAACATCTTTACGGCCTTTCTGCTCTGCTATTCACCTTAAAACAAAGAAAAAAAAAATATATGTTTCACGCTTGACTGACTCCAGGGTTAAATCCCAATGCACAGTGTTAGTGTATTGTGTCCTTCTACCCACAATGCACTCTGTTTTTAAGTTCACTTTCTGTATTTGGTCCAATTTAGTCCACACTAGGGTTCTCCTAAAGGCAATTATAATGTCTACTTTTTATTAGTTTTCTTTGTTTTTTACTATTTCTTAAATGCAATTTCCAATTTCTAATGTCTAATCTTGATGTATGTTATGCCCCTGTAAAGCACTTTGAACGGCCTTGTGTCTGGATTGTGCTATAGAAAAATAAACCTGCCTTGTCTACGATTCATTTAAAAGGTTTTTAGAACCATAGGACCGTTCACAGAAACCAGCCAGCGAACCGGAGAGAACAGGTGTGACATTTTTAATCTCAATAAGAATATTCCTGGAAAAATAAAGGTGAATAAAAAAAGAAAATAATGATAATAATAAACACAAACAGACAGGATGTAATATAAAGGGCCTTGAACTGACTGACACACACACTCTCTCTCACACACACAGATACAAACACACACACTGGCACACACACACACACACACACAGATACAAACACACACACACTGGCACACACACACACCATCTCTGATCTGATCTGTTGTCATGACGACTGCACTAATATCTCCACACTGTAGCAGAATAACACCGTCATCCTGTTTGTCTGTTTGTGTGTGAGTTATAATAATACCATGACGACAAACACACAACACACACAAACACAGAACACAAACAGACAGACCCACACACACACACACACACACACACAAGATGTGTCAATGACAATAGCTGGACTGATCATATGATCAACTACACTTAAAAAAGATCCAATAAAAAGGGGTCAGATAGTCCTACATAACCTCTGACCCCAAACACACACACACACACACACACACACACACACACACACACACACACACACACACACACACACTTATATCCACCAATATATTGATATATCAGGTGTAAACGTCATTGTGTTTGTTTGTGTTGTTGCCTCACCTGGACATTCGGAGTTCTTCCCCGGGCCACAGTCCAACCCCACGCCGGCGGCAGCGCCTCCTCCGCGGGGGAACGAGCTCCAGACAGCCACGGGGAGAAGCGAGAGCGCCAGCAGGCAATGCGACCAATGCAGCCGGTACACTGGGGCCATGATGGGGCGAAAGATGGGAGGCTTTACCGAGAGGGACAGATGGACTGAGAGGGTCCCAGATAAAAAGGCTTAGGAAGAGAGAGATAGATAGATAGATAGATAGATAGATAGATAGATAGATAGATAGATAGATAGATAGATAGATAGATAGATAGATAGATAGATAAAGGGTGCAAAGAATAGCCTAATGTTTTTTTGTGGATTCACACAAATCCACGCAGTTTACAAAGCGGGATGTTGTATGCAGTATTAGTCTTATTGTCTAAATCACTCCAAGCGTTCGCGTCTTGTCTGGCGATATAAAATCCGTCTTCTCGGTCCGGTGTATTGGGCTGGAAAACACGCAGAGAAAATGCCCAGGATAACAAAGCCAGTTCAGGGCCCTGGGGCTTCTTCACAGAGCAATACTACCAGCAGCAGAAGCGACCCCCCATGCCAGCGACCCAACCCCCATCCCCCTACCCCGCTGCCGAGCACTCAAACCGGGGGAGAGAACCATGGAACGCTCCGGCGAATATAACAAAAAAAGATCCAGGTGGTGGATATCCAGGAGAGCGGGGATTCCAGTCGCATCAAGGCCGAAGCAGAGTGAGTGTTCGCCGGGGAGGATGCTCACGGTAGGTCGGTCGGCTGTTTGATACGATGGTGGTGGGACTGGAGACTTTTTTTTTTTTTTTTTTTGTCTGTCCTCCTGTTCTTTCTCCCACTGTATCACATCAACAAAGGCTGCGCGCACACCACGTGACCCGCAGGCAGGAGACCACGCCCACACAGACAGAGGCGGGACTACAAAGCCCAGAATGCACTCTGTCTGCAGGTGACCTCATCCAAAAACATCCTGTCAGATGTTTGATTAATTGATACAATTTTTTGATTTTATATATTTTTTTTTATTGTTACTTTTAACAATACGTACACACACACACACACACACACACACACACACACACACACACACACACACACACACACACACACACACACACACACACACACATTCGCAAACAATGACAATAGGTAGAAATATAAGGAAAGGTAATATTAATAACAATAAACTGTATTTGTAGAGCACCTTTCATACGATAAATGCATCTCAAAGTGTTTGAGAATGAGACAAATATTTGCATTACAAGCTACACATTAAAATATACATTAAATTAACAAAGACATTAATAGTAAAACAAGATAAAATAGAGTAGCATTAGGTGCTCAGCGCGTGGCTT
>CM049415.1:1662500-1677500 GCA_026929865.2 Hyperoplus lanceolatus | reverse complement strand
TAGGTTTTAAGGACATGCCTTTAAAGGGCTGTTTGAGGGTTAACACTAGGTTTTAAGGACAGGCCTTTAAAGGGCTGTTTGAGGGTTAACACTAGGTTTTAAGGTTCAGGTATGGTTTATGTTAGGGTTAGTGTAAGGGTTGGGGTTAGGCATTTAGTTTGGATGGTTAGGGTTAGGGTAAGGGGCTAGGGAATGCATTATGTCAATGAATGTCCTCACAAGTATAGCTGTACTAACGTGTGTGTGTGTGTGTGTGTGTGTGTGTGTGTGTGTGTGTGTCTGTGTGTGTGTGTGTGTGTGTGTGTGTGTGTGTGTGTGTGTGTGTGTGTGTGTGTGTGTGTGTGTGTGTGTGTGTGTGTGTGTGTGTGTGTGTGTGTGTGTGTGTGTGTGTGTGTGTGTGTGTGTGTGTGTGTGTGTGTGTGTGTGTGTGTGTGTGTGTGTGTGTGTGTGTGTGTGTGTGTGTGTGTGTGTGTGTGTGTCTGTGTGTGTGTGTCTGTGTGTGTGTGTGTGTGTGTGTGTGTGTGTGTGTGTGTGTGTGTCTGTGTGTGTGTGTGTGGGTGTGTGTGTGTCTAACCTTTTCTACGTTTTAAACTTCAGTTTCACAGTAAATGATGAAACGCTGTTGTGACTGCAAAGAGAAGTTTGAACTGACCTTCAGTCCGGGAACAGTGTGTGTGTGTGTGTGTGTGTGTGTGTGTGTGTGTGTGTGTGTGTGGGTGTATTTGCTTGTTTTTGTGTGTCAGCCTTGTTCCTATTGAATTTGACTTTTGGGAAAGACCTTGGCAGGGTATGTGTGTGTGTGGGTGTCCGTGTGTGTGTTTGTGAGAGAGAGAGAGAGGTGTGTGTGTGTGTGTGTGTGTGTGTGTGTGTGTGTGTGTGTGTGTGTGTGTGTGTGTGTGTGTGTGTGTGTGTGTGTGTGTGTGTGTGTGTTTCTTTTGGAGGAGTCTAACTGAAATTCTGAACCGACAACATAGAAGACGTTGGGCCCTCTTGGTAACCATGGCTACGCGGTTAGCATTCTGCATCCAGACAAACAAAATCACCATGTTTTTGCATTTTTCTTTGTATTTCGTTTTGGGTTGATTTTAACTAAAGAGTGTCAGTCCCCTCTCTGTCTGTCTGTCTGTCTGTCTGTCTGTCTGTCTGTCTGTCTGTCTGTCTGTCTGTCTGTCTGTCTGTCTGTCTGTCCGTCTGTCTGTCTGTCCTCTTCACAGCAGACCCGGGTTAGAATCCAGCCCGGGTCGTTCTCTGCATGTCATTCCCCTCTCTGTCTGTCTGTCTGTCTGTCTGTCTGTCTGTCGTCCTCTTCACAGCAGACCCGGGTTAGAATCCTGCCCAGGTCATTCTCTGCATGTCATTCCCCTCTCTGTCTGTCTGTCTGTCTGTCTGTCTGTCTGTCTGTCTGTCTGTCTGTCTGTCTGTCTGTCCTCTTCACAGCAGACCCGGGTTAGAATCCAGCCCAGGTCGTTCTCTGTCTGTCTGTCTGTAAAAATAAAATTTAGGTACATTTAATCTATAACAATGTAATAAATATGTGATTTGACTAATTGTGACATTATTAGAGGCGACCTGCAGGGAAGTCTGCGGGATTTCAGATCTGGAATGTTAAGAATGTCAATAGTGGAGCTGAGAAACTGTGTGTGTGTGTGTGTGTGTGTGTGTGTGTGTGTGTGTGTGTGTGTGTGTGTGTGTGTGTGTGTGTGTGTGTAGGGCTGAGAAACTCTTAGCAGGATTATATAGGCTCAGTACTGCATGTGAACCTGTGTCTCAAAACGTGGATTTAGCGGATTTGTTTACATTCACAGAGCCTGCAGTTAGTTTACACACACACACACACACACACACACACACACACACACACACACACACACACGAAAGGAAAGAGAGAGAGAGACACACACACACACACACACACACACACACACACACACACACACACACACACACACACACACACACACACACACACACACAGTTTCGCCTTAAAGTACCACCATACAGTTTCAGAGGAGGGGGTTTGTTTACATTCACAGAGCCTGCAGTTAGTTTACTAAACATATTTTCTCTACATGTAATTCTTAGTATTGAATAATTCTATCATCTTAAAACTAAGATATTTTGATGAACCTGGAACCAAACGTAAGACTAGAATATGTTTGTAAACCAAACTGTGGGCCCTGCTGCTGTAAACAACAACAGTGAAACAGTAACTTTTCAGGAAGCTTTCAAACTTCAAACAGTGTTCCAGGGATCACATTTTCCTGTGAGGAAAGTTTGTTTATTCAGTTATGAGAATATACCTTTATCCACTCACTCACCCACTCAACCACTCACTCACTCACTCACTCACTCACTCACTCACTCACTCACTCACACACACACACACACACACACACACACACACACACACACACACACACACACACACACACACACACACACACACACACACTCACACACACACTCTCTCAGGGGCACCTGTACTACTGTCAGCTGTTTGTCAGTGTGAGGCAATGTTTGTTTGAGGAGGTTGAAAGTACATTTACTCAAGAGCTGAACTCAGATGACCTTGAACCAGATTTCTGAATATCACAACAACAATTAAATACAGTGATGACGAAATACGTTTAATTTTTTATTTTATTTTGAAGATATTTTTTTTGGCATTTTTATGCTTTATTGATAGTGTAGAGACAGAGTTGAAATGGGGCAGAGAGGGGAGTGACATGCAGAGAACGACCGCGGGCTGGAATCGAACCCGGGTCCGCTGCTGGCCGAGGCCCATGGGGGGGGGGGACGCCCTACCAACTGAGCTAAGGGCCCATGGGGGGGGGGACGCCCTACCAACTGAGCTAAGGACCCATGGGGGGGGGGGACGCCCTACCAACTGAGCTAAGGGCGCCCCATCAAAAGTCACTTTAAATGTCAGTTTAGTTTTCACATATTATTTTTCATTTCATTTAACTTTTATTTATCAATTGAGGGGTGACCCTCATTATTATGACGGCTAGAGCCTGATAATCTGACTGAGCAGTAGAAAGCCAAGTCATAGTCATTTGTGTATTTTAAAGCTGCTCCAGAGAACTTTCAGTGTGTGTTCATTCTAATTCACTACCGTGTTAATTCTAGCGCCCCCTTTGGACAAAAGCGGTTGTGTTTTTAGTACGCCAGCTGTTGTTCCTGGGTGTGCGTATACCCATGACAAAGGCCATTTTTCCTCTGATGATCATAAATTACATGTAACAGCAAACGAGACCATCCGTGCGAAGAATGCTATTTTTATATAGTTTTTCTTAATGCCTTTGTCATGGGTATACGCTCACCCAGGAACAACAGCTGGCGTGGTAAAAACACTACTGCTTTAGTCCAAAGGGGGGCGCTAGAATGAACACACACTGAAAGTTCCTCGGAGCGCTTTTAATAATTTTTAAAATTGTTGTTTACAGTAAAGTATAGTGGACTCACACCAACCCCCATGCACCTGGACGTACATATAGATGTTTGTCAGGCACATTGAAAACACAGAATTCTGTAGAATATTATGATTCCTGTTCAGAGCTAAACTGAGCATGACAGTGGCCTTGTATCTACAGGCTGCAACATAGCAACATACACTAATCAAAAGTTTTTCTTCCATACTGTTTAGGATGCCTGACAAATCAAGGATCATGTCCCAATACATGCAGTGTGCCAAAAATAACTGGATGCCTAACTACATACTGCTGCATTTATCAGTATATAGACCAGCACACTTTATAGTGGGAAGAAAAAGTATCCCTGCGTTCCCAATCTCATACTCTTTCTTTTTTCTATTCTACATACTACATCTGATCATAAAAATTATCTAGTTAGGTTGCAGTATGCTACACTTGGGACCAGCTTTTACTCTCTTATTTCATCCTAACATGGCTCCTTGATCTTGCTTTTATATCCGTCGCATCCCAGTTTGTTTTATACGGAAGCTCCGTCGATGTGACGTCACTTCCGGTGCGCACTGGATTGTGGGTCAGAATCGCCCAAATAGCATGCTGATTTCAACACTAAAAATCTCGGCCGGATGTGGTAGGACATCCGGGTATTTTTAACCATGCTAAATCCGACCACAAGAATCCGGACATCCTAAATCTTTTTTCTTCCATACTAAATAGGAGATAGTATGGGGATTGGAACTCATAATCTTAAAACATGCTCCCACCTTACTCAAGATCAAAACAATGACCTGGTTCCTGCCAGTGTAGTTGTACTATGAAACTTTTAGCTGGATTTTTCTGTGCATTTGTGCATGTGGGGAGTGAACTAGAACCAATCTGTCAACAATGGAGGATATATATTTTAAAGAAAGATCACAGAAGTTTGTTCAGAAGTTTTTTTGGAATTTTCCTTTGAGCAAAAATAAAGTGAAGAGAAAAGAAGCAAGACAAGCAGAGTCTCGCTTTGACCTGCACACACACTGCTGCAGGCAAGACACACACACACACACACACACACACACACACACACACACACACACACACACACACACACACACACACACACACACACACACACACACACACACACACACACACACACACGCACTTGAACTGACATGTGCAGCCATGCATACACAACTTGCACAGTGCAGATTTAGTGATAAGATCTTTATGGGAATATGTTCCTTCAGGAATTGGCAAACAGTTTCTTTTCCCGTCAAAGTCAAAAATCAAAGTCAACATTGTTGTCAGTTTGCACAATATGCTTCGGACATATTTTATGTATTTACGCATTAGTCAGCACAAACACATAAACGCATTAAAGCTGGGGTGGAGGATTTGGGGAGAAAATGGCAGTTGGGATAGAGATTCGAATCCAAATACCTCAACCGCTCCACTTGTTCTCTTTGGTCCCTCCCCTATAGTCCCTCCCTGACACGCTCTACACCAACAAAGTAGTGCCAAAGTGAATGGACAGTCCCAACAGCCAATAAGAACAGAGAATCGGAACCTCGCTCTAATTGGTCAAAGTGTACAGCTCATGTTAATTTTGACCAATCAGAAATCACATACCCCATCTCTAATACAGTTGGGGAAACCTTATATATGCAGGTAAACTTACACAGGTAAACAGATTTGAAGTATTTGAATGTCTGAATGTGTGATTTCAAATCAAATCAAATCAAATCAGTTTTATTTGTAAAGCCCAAAATCACTAATACATTTGTCTCAGTGGGCTTTACATTCCATACAGTATGATACAATATGACACCCTGCCCTTATCTATCTATCTATCTATCTATCTATCTATCTATCTATCTATCTATCTATCTATCTATCTATCTATCTATCTATCTATCTATCTATCTATCTATCTATCTATCTATCTATCTATCTATCTATCTATCTATCTATCTATCTATCTATCTATCTATCTATCTATCTATCTGCCCTTACACCCTTAGCTCGGCTGAGAAAAAACTCCCAGTAAAAAACCCTTTACTGGGATTAAAAAAGAATTTAAGAAATCTCAGGGAGAGTGGACAGAGTAAGGGATCCCTCTCCCAGGACGGACATGCTGCAATAGATGTCATAAGTAGAGAAAAATCACAAAGAAATTTGATCATTGACCAGGTGATTACATGGTAATACTAAAGTAAAGTGCGGATAGTGTGGCTTTTTTTTATTTCAGACTTCAGTATGAAAGAAACATGGAGGCTACTGATGGTTTCATGTAGAGGCTTGTTACAATACGCATTGAAAAGGAAGCACATCTCATGTTGCTAAGTACACGGTGCAGTCAGTGATTCTGGAGAACGCTTGTTGTCAAAATCACTTTTTAGTCAAAATCAGTGAATATCTCCTCATGATTATCTTTTTTTATGACTTATCTTTTTGTGAATCTTCTAATAACCTCCTGTCTTCTCCTTTGTTTTTTTCTTTTTCTTTCTAATTTTTTCATTATCTTTGACATGTATTTATCACATTTTTTTCCATCTATTTTTGATTATTTTGAGTATTTATATACTTTGTCTCCTTAATTTCTAGAGTTTATTTGTTAGCCTGAATATGAATTCATTGTGATTATTGATAGGGGTGGAACTCTGTACAAGCCCATTGGGCTTTGTTCCCTCCTTGCACCATTAATTGTTAATGTGTGCTAAATAAATAAACTAAACTAAACTAATGATCTGCTACCTGTCTGTACTGTGTGTGTGCACTGAAACAAATCCAGTGTTAATACTCAGCCTAGGCTCTGTAAACATGGCTTGTTGCTGACTATGGTGGGCGTCGCTTTGTTTACACACCAGTTTACAGAATCTAGGCCGTGTGAAGCCGTGTGAGGTTAGTCCGAGGTTTTACGACGGTGGAAAGCTTGAGCTCAAAGTTGCTGTGTGTTCAACAGGACAAACGTTTCTCAGCTGGTCGAGACATTCCTGAAGTGTGTGTGTGTGTGTGTGTGTGTGTGTGTGTGTGTGTGTGTGTGTGTGTGTGTGTGTGTGTGTGTGTGTGTGTGTGTGACAGAGATACAAGGCCACTGTGTTCCTGTCATGGCATCTGGAGGGCAACATTATGTCAGAGTCTCAGTTCATATAAACGCAGCACAAAGAAATTAAGAACATTTGTGTTTGTTTTGATAATTTCTTAGTTTTAACAACGCTTATTGGCAATGAATCTTATACAATGAATCTGTCTGTCTGTCTGTCTGTCTGTCTGTCTGTCTGTCTGTCTGTCTGTCTGTCTGTCTGTCTGCCTTCTCTGTGTGTGTCTGTCTGTGTGTGTGTGTGTGTGTGTGTGTGTGTGTGTGTGTGTGTCTATATATTTAAAGAACGCAAACACACACACACAAACAAAAGACAAAATAAAATAAACAACTAACATGGCACTACTTAACATTGTTTACTAACAATGTTAACAAAATAAATCAACGAGGTGTCATGTAGTCCCTTCAGGTGTTATATAGTCCAGGAGAGGTGACATATCTGTTTAAACTTCTCTAAGTGTCATGTAGGTCAAAGCTGTTATATAGTCCAGGAAAGGCTGACATATCTGTTTAAACTTCTCTGAGGTGTCATGTAGGTCCCTTCAGTACTGTTATATAGTCCAGGAGAGGCTGACATATCTGTTTAAACTTCTCTTGCTTTCCCTGAAATCTAACGGATAACGGATTTTCTCCATATTTAGAAAGTGCCAGAGAATGTTTATTTCACTTTCAAATTTAGGCACAATTGTCAGGAGAATTCATTTGCGGGATGAGCAGTTGAGTTGAGTATGTGGGTTTCACTGATTTAAAAAATAGCCAAAAATTCCACCCCAGTTTATCCTGCTATTGACCCTTATATATATACAGCTCTGGACAAATTTAAGAGACCAGTCTGGATTTTTCTTCAATTTTCATCTCTACATCACCTATTGAAAATGCTCTTTAATGACAATATTCTTATTGTGAATTTGGTAGAAATGTTGTCAGTAGTTTATAGAATAAAACCAAAATGTCCATTCTACTCAAACACATGCCTATAAATAGTAAAACAAGAGACACTGAACATTTGGAGTGGTCTCTTAATTTTTTCCAGAGCTGTATATACAGAGAGAGAGAGAGAGAGAGAGAGAGAGAGAGAGAGAGAGAGAGAGAGAGAGAGAGAGAGAGAGAGGTAGAGAGAGAGAGAGAGAGAGAGAGAGAGAGAGAGAGAGAGAGAGAGAGAGAGAGAGAGAGAGAGAGAGAGAGAGGTAGAGAGAGAGAGAGAGAGAGAGAGAGAGAGAGAGAGAGAGAGAGAGAGAGAGAGAGAGAGAGAGAGAGAGAGAGAGAATTGTGTTGTCTGCCTGTCTGTGGAAATATCAATAAAAACACTTAACGGACATTTTAAAATCTGTCGGTTTATCGAGCGTTTCAAACAATGATTGATTTTTGATTTGTTCATATTTTCAGCCTGAGGCAAAGTCACTACAGGTCACACATCACAACCATTGATTTACATTTAGGCGTTTTAAACTCAAGGTTTTACTGTGTCTATCAATTGGTTGAACCCATTTGTCCTGTAAGAATTGACATTTACACACATTTTATATATGTATACTGTATATACAGCTCTGGAAAAAAATTAAGAGACCACTCCGAATGTTCAGTGTCTCTCGTTTTACTATTTATAGACATATGTTTGAGTAGAATGAACATTTTGGTTTTATGATATAAACTACTGACAACATTTCTACCAAATTCCAATGCATTTTGTCATTTAAGAGCATTTTCTTTGATAAGTTATGTAGAGATGAAGATTTAAGAAAAATCCAGACTGGTATTTTAATTTTTTTTCCGGAGCTTTATATATACAGTTTATAGCATTCTACAGTCCTTTATTTCTAGATAATGCCCTATGCTACAATTGGGACATACTTTTACTTATTTATTTCATCCTAACATGGCTCCTTGATCTTGCCTCTTGCTTATATATCCGTCTCATCGCTGGTTGTTTTCACTGGGAGGCTCAGTCCATGTGATGTGTAACTTCTGCTGCAGTGGATTGTGGGTCAGAACCTCCATAAAGCTGCTTGTTTCAACCAGGCCCCCAGGACTATGCCGTCTCCGAGCAGCCAGCATGGACATGTGGCCAACCCGTTGGTATTGCATGGTTGGGGGAGGAGCTTATTTTCATGCGGCCCTTAGGCAGGTTTCCCTGTCCACACAGTACAAGCAGCGAACAAGATTGCGTCTCTGCAAATTTTTTATGGATATCAATCACAGGCTCATACTTATCTTTAGACCATGTACTATTAAAACTGAAGTTTTCTCATTTCAAAACGCCACCTCAAGCGTTTTATTAGCCCAGCGGCTTTTAACGGCTTTCAGTCTGTCTTCGCCAGGCTAGATGCTACAGAACGAGAATGATTCTACTCCCGCCTCCAGTCCGCTACGCTTGCTGCCCTCTTTCTTGATAGGTCCATAGTGCAGCTACGTCCATGCTACGTCAGGCTTCCAGGCCGCATGGAATTTCCGGATTATGCTTCCTTGTTGCTTCTCTGCGCCAATGAGCAGCTTTCATAGGACTGAATGGGCGCCATGTTTCAATCCGGTGTCCATTTCTTTATATGTCCATGGTTTCAACACTAAAAAAAAATCCCCACCGGATGTAGTAGGACATCTGGGTATTTTTCAGCATGCTGCATCTGACATCATGTATTGGGACAAACTAAATCTGTTTGGGACACACACACACACACACACACACACACACACACACACACACACACACACACACACACACACACACACACACACACACACACACACACACACACACACACACACACACACACACACACACACACAGGGTTGGGTAATCAAGCTGTAGGGTCCTTCAGGCAGATATTGACTGAGTGACGGTTATTATGGAACGCTGTCAACAGCTCTGAACTCATTACAACTAATTTAATAGTGACAGAGACCTGCCTCAGCCAGCGCATAGCTTTCCTCTGAGAGACTGTGTGTGTGTGTGTGTGTGTGTGTGTGTCTGTGTGTGTGTGTGTGTGTCTCTGTGTGTGTTCTTGTAGCCTACAACTATTTTTGTGAGAACCAATTTGAGTCTTAGACCTGGCTTAAGAGTGAGGACATTTTGTCCGGTTCTCCCTTTGGGACAGGCCTTTAAAGGGCTGTTTGAGGGTTAACACTAGGTTTTAAGGACAGGCCTTTAAAGGGCTGTTTGAGGGTTAACACTAGGTTTTAAGGTTCAGGTATGAATTAGGTTTATGTTAGGGTTAGTGTAAGGGTTGGGGTTTGGCATTTAGTTTGGATGGTTAGTGTGAGGGTAAGGGGCTAGGGAATGCATTATGTCAATGAATGTCCTCACAAGTATAGCTGTACAATCGTGTGTGTGTGTGTTTCTGTGTGTGCGACTGTGCACTTGTCAGTGTGCGTGTGTGTGTGTGTGTGTGTGTGTGTGTGTGTGTGTGTGTGTGTGTGTGTGTGATATACTTGAGCTGGAGCAGTGATTAAGACACTTATCAAACATTTGTAAATATGACTGACAGCAGCAAAGTGTAGCAAACTTAACAGTTACAGTAAATTGATTGATTGCTCCCACACATTTCATCGTGTGTGTGTGTGTGTGTGTGTGTGTGTGTGTGTGTGTGTGTGTGTGATTGAGTCAGCACGTTTACAGAAAGGTTAAAGGAACAGTAGCAGATTCCTAAGTGACACACGCTTCACTTTATTGCTTCATTCAAACGCCTACGGTGAAATTAAAAATGTCCCTCCTTTGTTCCTGTCAGCTTCACTATCCTCTTAGAATCAGGTAGGAGGCTGTTTCCTGATTTCGTAATGATATGAAGATGAGATAACGTTTTGTGTGTGTGTGTGTGTGTGTGTGTGTGTCTGTCTATCTGTCTGTCTATCTATCTGTCTGTCTGTCTGTCTATCTGTCCATATATTTATTTATCTCTATTTTCAGTTTGTTTACAGATTGCTCACAGTAAAACTAGAATAAAAGTACAATTAAAAAATACAATGTCAAAATATTTAAACTTTTAATTGATGTGTGTGTGTGTGTGTGTGTGTGTGTAACATCGTTAAGCGCTCCTGTGTGCTTGTTGGGACTTGTTAATTTGCCAAATGACGTTACCTCATTTCAAAAAGACATAGGCCTACATAAAATATATGCTTAGATCGCAACATAAAGTGGTAGTTAAAGAAGCTACGAGGAACTTTTAAATATCCCCTTAGTCGGTCTTAAAGGTCTCTCTCCCTCTATTTCTCTCCCTCTCTCTCCCTCTCCCTCTCTCTCTCCCTCCCTCTCTCTCTCTCCCTCTCCCTCTCTCTCTCTCTCTGTCTCTCTCTCCCCTTAGTCGGACTTAAAGGTGGAGTCAGTGATTCTGGAGAACGCTTGTTGTCAAAATCAGTGAACATCTCCTCATGATCTGCTACCTGCCTGTACTGTGTGTGTGCACTGTTTTTTTCTCATACATTTGTCCCAGAAAGAGGCTAGCAAGTTCACACACACACACTCACACACACACACACACACACACACACACACACACACACACACACACACACACACACACACACACACTCACACACACTTTTCATGACTCTTTTCACGTGCAGTGTTCCATAGAATCGCTGAGCAAGTAGTCCAGGAGAAAGACCGGTTCCTGAACAAACAGTTCTCGATGTATATGTGTGTGTGTGTGTGTGTGTGTGTGTGTGTGTGTGTGTGTGTGTGTGTGTGTGTGTGTGTGTGTGTGTGTGTGTGTGTGTGGCGTGTGTGTGTGTGTGTGTGTGCGTGTGTGTGTGAGTCTGGTGTGAACTTACATAAATTGAACGAGTGACGTCTTGACTTCCAGTGTCCCATTGCATTCATGCTTAAGCTCGTCAGTTTATTTTACTGTGAGAACTTGTCATGTTAAATGAAGCGAGTGTTATATTATGTTATACTGTATATATCTGCACTTACCCGTCACTTCACACACACACACACACACACACACACACACACACACACACATCCGGTCTGGTTAGATTCCTTGGTGAGGTGAGCTACGTGTCAAAAAGCTGCTGATCAACTCGCTCTCCTTTGAACTGGTGTCACTCCCTGTTCACACCGGTTTTTTTTTTAACCTTTATTTCTACAGGTAAATCCCATTGAGTCCGAAGACTCTTTATCAAGGGAGACCTGTTTTCCTTTCCCACGTTACCATTCACACACACATTCATACACCGATAGCAGCAGGCTAACTATCCACATTCACACGAGGCAAGGTGGGTGAAGTGTCTTGCCCAAGGACACAACAACTATGACACAGGTGGCAGGGCGGGGATCGAACCTCCAACCCTTTGATCATCGGCCGACCCGCTCTACCAACTGAGACACAGTCGTTTCTTTAAATACTTTATTCCAGATCCCGTCCGGTCACATTTCTGCTGTGTGTGTGTGTGTGTGTGTGTGTGTGTGTGTGTGTGTGTGTGTGTGTGTGTGTGTGTGTGTGTTTGAGTGTGAGTGTGAGTGTGTGTGTGTGTCTGTGTCTGTGTGTGAGTGTGTGTGTGTGCGTGTGTGCGTGTGCGTGTGCGTGTGTGTGAGTGTGAGTGGGGCTTCGGTGTTCGGTGGCATTTTTAAAGAAAGAAAGAATCTCTTGGTCATGACTTCACACCTCGTGGGACTGGATGAGTTAGTCGTGGTTAGACCTTAGCGTATTTGAACCTACGAGGAACTTTTTAAATATCTCTGAAACAGTCTCATTTTTCCTCTGATGATCATAAATTACATGTAACAGCAAACGAGACCATCAGTGCAAAGAATGCTATTTTTATATAGTTTTTCTTAATGCCTTTGCTCTGGTCTGAATCCCAACCAACTCAGACCAAACCATTTACAGCAGGCAGATGGGAAAAGCCCTGTGTTTGTGGGCTATTTGCACTGAATTGGAAATCATGATATTAAAAAAAAAAATAGGCCTACACTGAATTACAAGGTTCTAACCTTTATTGCTACAGGTAAATCCCATTGAGTCCGAAGACTCTTTTGCAAGGGAGACCTGTTTTGCCCAGGGACACTTATGGGCGGGCGGGGACGACGTTACCATTCACCCACACACCGGGGGCCCCCCCCCCCCCCCCCCCCCCCCCCCCCCCCCAAATAAAAAGGTTCTAACCTTTATTTATACAGGTAAATCCCATTGAGTCCGAGCACTCTTTGCAAGGGCGACCTGTTCCCATTTACACGCCCTTCACACACACATTCATACACCGATAGCAGCAGGCTAACTATCGACATTCACACGAGGCAAGGTGGGTGAAATGTCTTGCCCAAGGACACAACAACTATGACACAGGTGGCAGGGCGGGGATCGAACCTCCAACCCTTTGATCATCAGCCGACCTGCTCTACCACCTGAGCCACAGACGCCCCTAAGAGAATGGGTCTGATAAGAGCATTAAAATGAGAAAAAATAATGCGACAAAAAGAAATCAAGGGACATTTAGAACAGATAAAAAATGTGTGATTAATCGCAAATTAACTATGACATTAATGCAATTAATCGCGATTAAATATTTAAATAGTTTGAATGCACTAGCTTTGATGCTTTAATAAAGACAGAGATTTGAATTTGAAGAAAATAATGTTAAAATAATAAATGTTTTTCTGAGATAAATATATTTTGACAAAGTGGTAGGACCAGTGACCCATAGGACCAGGAGTTGCCTTTGGCCCCAAAATGACTAAATCCTGATTCCTCCCCCGTCTGTACGTCATGACTCTATCTCCTGAGTTTGCTGGTTAACCTGAGTTATTGGGATGTTACTGTGAGAGCCCACAGTCTTATCACTGGGTCAGAGATTTGGTTATTTATATGGATTCTAACCCGGGTCTGCTGTGAAGAGGACAGACAGGCAGGCAGGCAGGCAGGCAGACAGACAGACAGACAGACAGACAGGCAGACAGACAGACAGGCAGACAGACAGACAGACAGGCAGGCAGGCAGGCAGACAGACAGACAGACAGACAGACAGATTTGGTTATTTATATTTTAACACTGAGTAGCTACGGTCACAAAATCTCCTCCTGATGCAGTAGGCAGTTCGGCAGATTTTAATTTGGTATCATTTTCAGTTTTCAATTTTCAAAAATGAATACAGCATTGCAATAACATTTTGCCTTCCTCCCTCCCTCCCTCCCTCCCTCCCTGTCTCCCTCCCTCCCTCCCTCCCTCCCTCCCTCCCTCCCTGTCTGTCTGTCTCCCTGTCTCCTGTCTGTCTGTTCCCTCCCTCCCTCCCTCCCTGTCTGTCTCCCTCCCTGTCTCCCTCCCTCCCTGTCTGTCTGTCCCCCCCCCCCCCCCCCCCCCCGCTGCTTTCCTCCCTCTCTGCTGTCTTCTGTCTGTCTGTCTGTCTCCCTGTCTGCCTGCCTGTCTGTCTCTCAGTGTGTCAGGGGATGAGTAACCAGCTGACGTTGCTAGGGACCAGAGAGCATCACTATGACAACATGGTGCGGATGTATTCTAACTGCTCCGTGGTTCTGGAGAATCTGGAAATCACCTACACACTGGAAACCCAGGACCTGTCCTTTCTACAGGTCTGTCTGTCTGTCTGTCTGTCTGCCTGTCTGTCTGTCTGTCTGTCTGTGTGTCTGTCTAACTATCTATCTATCTATCTATCTATCTATCTATCTATCTATCTATCTATCTATCTATCTTTCTATCTATCTTTTTTTTTAAACGGTAAAGATTATTTTTGGGTATTTTTGCTTTTTTTTTTGTTGCATGAAATGTGTCAGAGAGGCGAATGACATGCAGAGAACGACCCGGGCTGGATTCTAACCCGGGTCTGCTGTGAAGAGGACAGACAGACAGACAGACAGACAGACAGACAGACAGACAGACAGACAGACAGACAGACAGACAGACAGACAGAGAGGGGAATGACATGCAGAGAACGACCCGGGCTGGATTCTAACAGTATGGGGACTGGAACACAGGGACAGTTTACAAACACAGTTACATGAAACATTTCCTGGGCTTGCAGCTGTGTGTGGGATGCAGTTATAACTCCCTCTGGTCCCTATGAAGGACACTTTGACCGTCTCTATACAAACTCTTGCTGTGTTTCAATCCCCGTACTTTACACACACACACACACACACACACACACACACACACACACACACACACACACACACACACACACACACACACACACACACACACACACACACACACACCCTGCATTCTAATCCCCATCTACTATCTAGTTTGGTAGAAAAAATATTTAGGATGTCCTGATTCTTGTTGCCAGATTTAGGATGGTTAGAAGTACCCGGATGTCTTATGTCAACAGAGCCTCCGTATGAAAACAACCGGGGATGAGACGGATGTAAAAGCAAGAGGCAAGATCAAGGAGCCATGTTAGGATGAAATAAATAAGTAAAAGCACGTCCCAAGAGTATGCCTACTGCATCCTAACTAGATTCTTTTCATGGTCAGATGTAGTATGTAGAATAGAGAGAAGAAAGAGGAGGAGATTTGGAACGCAGGGGATGTG
>CM049415.1:1655000-1657500 GCA_026929865.2 Hyperoplus lanceolatus | reverse complement strand
CCCCCGCGACCCGATTTCGGATAAGCGGTTGAAGATGATGATGATGTCTCTTTGCCCAGGGACACTTGGAGATGTGGCGGGGAGACGGGGGATCCAACCACTGACCCTGTGGTTGAGGGTCGACCGCCCTACACACTTTGCCACAGCCGCTCTATTTATGTGATTAATTTGGCCATTTTGGTTTTATTCTATAAACTACTGACAACATTTCTACCAAATTCCCCTCCAAAAAATTGTCATTAAAGAGCATTTCCATTAAGTAATGTAGAGATGAAGATTGAAGAAAAATCCAGACTGGTCTCTTGACTAGTGATTCAAGTAGCTAAATTACTTTTATGGTCTCGTTTTGCTGTTACATGTAATTTATGATCATCAGAGGAACAATTATTTAGAAATATTTAAAAGTTCCTCTAGCTACTTAAACCAGATTTCTCCCTAGCTTTGCTCTAGTTAAGCTTTCTTAAAATTTTTGGCAGAATTTGATACAATAGTCAATTTTAATAAATTATTCTTTCTCTTCTAGATAACTATGTGGTGACGGACGGGTCGTGTGTTCGCACCTGCAGTGCTCTAATGTACGAGGTCGAGGAGAACGGAGTCCAACGATGCAAGACCTGCGACGGACCGTGTCCCAAAGGCAAAGACACCTAGAATACTCTGCAGATTTATACATGTTAAACAGTGTTATCCGTTTAATATAAATCAATATAATAAATATACAGCTCTGGAAGAAATTAAGAGACCGCTCCAAATGTTCAGTGTCTCTCGTTTGTACTATTTATAGGCATACGTTTGAGCAGAATGAACATTTTGGTTTTATAATATAAACTTCTGACAAACTTTCCAACCAATGTCACAATAAAAAATATTGTCATTAAAGAGCATTTTCAATAAGTAATGTAGAGATGAAGATTTAAGAAAAATCCAGACTGGTCTCTGAATGTTTTCCCGGGGCTGTATATAGACACCGTTTTTTTTCCACCTGTTTCAATCACTCAATCCCTGTTTAAATTTCCCATTGGATATCTCAGTCATGTCTAATACAATCTTGCTAATTTTCTTAC
Source organism: Hyperoplus lanceolatus (assembly GCA_026929865.2). Lineage (NCBI taxonomy): Eukaryota > Metazoa > Chordata > Actinopteri > Uranoscopiformes > Ammodytidae > Hyperoplus > Hyperoplus lanceolatus. The sequence continues at coordinate 1,656,436 of CM049415.1, read as the reverse complement.
AAACATTATGAGGTCAAGACGACCAGTGGCTTGCTAAAAAAGCTGAGGGTAAAGGTTATGGCCTGGCCAAGCATGTCTCCAGACCTAAACCCTATTGAGCATCTTTGGGGCATCCTCAAACGGAAGGAGCGCAAGGACTCTAATATCCACCAGCTCCTTGATGTTTGTCATAAATGGGTGCTGGAAAATAATGGTGCTGGAAAATAATGGTGGCAAAACTAAATATTGACACTTTGGGCCCAATTTGGAAAACAATTCATAGGGGTTTACTCACTTTTGTTGCCAGCAGTTTAGACATTAATGGCTGTGTGTCGAGTTATTTTGTATTTTGTACACTGACTACTTTACATTGTATCAAAGTGTCATTTATTCAGTGTTGTCCCATGGAAAGATATAATGAAATATTTGAAGAAATGTGAGGGGTGTACTCACTTTTGTGAGATACTGTATATATATTAACACATGTAAATAACCTGGCTGGGTGTTTTTCCTCCTACAGTCTGTGAAGGCATCGGGGTGGGAGCTCTGTCCGAATCCATGGCCGTAAACGCGTCAAATATCGAATCGTTCAGAAACTGCACCAAGATCAATGGAGACATCCGCATCTTAGAAACCACCTTTAAAGGGTGAGATTGTGTGTATGTGTGTGTGTGTGTGTGTGTGTGTGTGTGTGTGTGTGTATGTATGTGTGTCTGTGTGTGTGTGTTCTAGTCCCCATCCTTCCCTGCTATTTAGTTTTGTAGAAAACAGATTTAGTTTGTCACAATACATGATGTCAGATGCAGCATGCTGAAAAATACCCAGATGTCCTACTACATCCGGTGGTGATTTTTTTAGTGTTGAAACCAGCAGCTTTATGGAGGTTCTGACCCACAATCCACTGCAGCAGAAGTTATATCACATATAGTGAAAACAACCTGGGATGTTTAATCAATATTTCCTAATCAACTTTTCCCCATATGTGTGTGTTCGCTCTACTGCAAACAAACTCTACCGAAATTGATGTCACATGTTTTTTTTAATTTAGGGGAGAACGGGGTAATCTGAGCCACTTTTTACATTTGCTCCCCTCTAAGCGAGCTAAAATGATTTATCACTCAAATTCACACATTTCCCATTAATTCAGGATGTTTCCTAGAAATGTGCATTGGCAGAATTTTTTCAAGACAAAGGGCAAAATATGAAAATATGATTGTTTTAAAAAAAGTTGTCTTGTGGCTCACTTTACCCCAGCTCTGGGGTAAACTGAGGGCGCACTCACACTAGTGCCGTTTGCCTGTTCCGTGCTCAGCACGATTCAGCACGATTCCCCCCCTCCCCACTCCCCCCGCAGGCCCGTGCTCACACTGCTCGTGGCCTGGGCACACTTGCACCTTGCCTACGTCACCGTGCGCGTTTAGGATTTGGAGCTTAGTCTACTTGTAGGCTATACGACT
>CM049415.1:1590000-1650000 GCA_026929865.2 Hyperoplus lanceolatus | reverse complement strand
CAATTGATCTCTTGAGTAAAAATAAAGGTTAATTTAAATTAATATTTAAATTAAATCTCCTTAGTCTGCATCTTAAAAAAAGTCCATAAACATACGTTTAGAGACAAGCCTTGTCCTGGAATAAATTGTACTTTCATTGGAATTTCCATTCATAATTCCCTTTGTTTCAGGGCTAGCCTAAATTCATCTCCTCAATTGTTCTCTCGAGCATTAATAAAGGTTAATTTAAATGAAAAATGAAATGAAGTCTCCTTTGTCTGCATCTACAGGGTCCAGACCAGTGTTCCCAGTGTTCCCACTTTACAGACGGCCCCCACTGTGTGCCGCGCTGCCCACACGGGGTGATGGGAGACGGGGACACACACATCTGGAAATACCCCGACACCACCAGACACTGCCAGGCCTGCCACCAGAACTGCACCCAGGGGTAAGACATCTAGACACACACACACGCACGCACTGACGCACGCATGCACGCTCTCACTCACTCACTCACTCACTCACTCACTCTCACACACACACACACACACTCACACACACTCATACACATACACTATATAAAAATAGCATTCTTTACACTGATGGTCTCATTTGCTGTTACATGTAACTTATGATCATCAGAGGAAAAATGAGACTGTTTCAGAAATATATAAAAGTTCCTCGTGACAACTTTAAGAAGGAAAAGTGACTAATTCTGGAATGTGTTTTGTGTCTCTGTGTCTGTAGGTGTTCCGGTCCTGGACTTTCTGGATGCAACGGGTAAAAAACTAAAAAACTTTGGGCCGGTTTCACAGACAAGGCTTAAACCTAGTCTGAGACTAAACTGCCTGTTGAGCTGGATTAATTCAAAGCCACTTGCACAGACTCAGTTTAAAATAGTCCTAGATTAAAGCTATTCTGGATTAAACAAAGACAATTGCAAGACTGTCGACTAGAGCTACTCTAGGTCTAAATTTGAACTTAAATGAATCCTCCAAGGAGGCAGGTTTAACTTCAGCTTAGTGTGTTTGTGAGAGAGCATGGACTATTTGGAATATCTAAATGAAGACCAACTCCCACTGCAGAGGCCAGAAGAGCACTTGTGGATAGGTCTTATCCAAAACATTTATTTGATGAATTTACATTTGGAGACCGCTTTCAATATGGAAAATGCACTGGAAATAACAACTTAGCTTGAGCTTATTAGATGGATGCATTTAAATTGAAGATGTATTCAGCACAATACAATGAGTGTCTAAAACAATTCTGTTTTCAAATGTGGTTGTTGTGATTTAAAATACTGACACACATGAATAACAAAACGACCAAACACAACATGAACACCTTTAATTTTCTACTTATATCTTCACTGTGATTAGTCATCACAATTGTCTCAGTACTGTATCTTGTTTGAATCATAGCTCTCTCTTCCAACTTCATGTCATACAGTTCACGCTCTCTAGACTTTCTTTCCAGCTCTGTCCCCAGAACCCGTACTGAGTTTGGGAAGAGGGCTTTCATGAGTCTGCTCCCTCCGCCTGGAACACTATTCAAAAAACACTCAAATTGCAGGAACTCATCACTATGAACAATTTTAAAACTCGACACACATGTTTTTTAAATGGCAAATTTTGGAGTGTGTCAATGTTTCCCTGAATAGTATTTTCTCATTGCCTCAAAACTGTTCTTCTTCTTCACCCACTGGGATGTATTTGTCTCGGTTTTCTCATGTCTGTGCTTTCTTCTTATGTTTGCCTTATATTTCATTCATTCTAGCTGCTGCCATTTTGGCCAGGCTTTGGTCGGAAAAGAGGTCATTTGACCTCAAGCAATTTTGCCTGGTAAAATAAAGGTTAAATAATGTCCAATTCCACTTGTAGAATTTTCATTTTCATGTCATACTTCCTTCAGATATTGCATTTTCTGTTCATGGAATTTTCGGGCTAACTTTCATGCAACGTCATCTTTTTTGTCCTTTGTTGAAAGGTTGTGGCACGCTCTTCTTTAAAGCGAGATTCAGGTTTTTTCCACAGAGTATATCAGTGCAGATATCATTAAATATAATGTCAAAATTATAAACGAGAAAGATGTGTCTCTGTGTGTGTGTGTGTGTGTGTGTGTGTGTGTGTGTGTGTGTGTGTCCTTACAGAGCTGGTAACACCTCCAAGCTGGCGATGGCCGTTGTGGGCGGGCTCTTGATCAGCGTCATTGTTTCATTGGTCGTTTTTGTGTTGCTACGGAGACGACGAATCAGGAAGAAAAGAGCCGTGCGCCGTCTGCTGCAAGAGAGAGAGGTGTGCTGGATTTAGTTAGAAAACAGACTTTGATTATCGTCGAATTATTGTTAGCCTGGTCCTACCAGACCATCGTACTTCATTTAGCCTGGTCCAACCAGACCATCGTACTTCATTTAGCCTGGTCCTACCAGACCATCGTACTTCATTTAGCCTGGTCCTACCAGACCATCGTACTTCATTTAGCCTGGTCCTACCAGACCATCGTACTTCATTTAGCCTGGTCCTACCAGACCATCGTACTTCATTTAGCCTGGTCCTACCAGACCATCGTACTTCATTTAGCCTGGTCCTAACCAGACCATCGTACTTCATTTAGCCTGGTCCAACCAGACCATCGTACTTCATTTAGCCTGGTCCAACCAGACCATCGTGCTTCATTTAGCCTGGTCCTACCAGACCATCGTACTTCATTTAGCCTGGTCCTACCAGACCATCGTACTTCATTTAGCCTGGTCCTACCAGACCATCGTACTTAATTTCATTTGTACAGAAGGTCTGGAATCGCTCAATTGACAAACGTTAACTCACTTGAAGGCGGGTGTCTGTTGAAGTTTAAAACTATTGGATCTGCCCAGTGCCACACTGGATCTGCCAACCAATCGCATAACGTTTGGTCGTGACGTATGTCATGCGCCGGCTTCTGACTACAACTGAAACTGGTGCACAACCTCAACGTCATTGTTCTCAGCCGCTCCCTCTGTTCGCTGATTGGACAAGTAATGTAATTTATGATCACCAGAGGAAAAAAGAGACTGTTTCAGAAATATTTTAAAAGTTCCTCGTGGCTCCTTTAAAGAGAAGAAAACCATCATTAGAAACAGTGTGTGATGACTGATGCCATGTACACAGATACAAATATAAATATAAATACATAATAAAAAAAGCTGTATCCAAGTTATTTTAATTGAACGATTCAGTTTAAGTGTTTTTAACGTGTTTTAATGTGTTTTTTTCACATCGGTTGTGATGACCTCGATCGTGTCAGCTGATCAGACCAGGCGAGCTGCTGCATTTTGAATGAGCTGCAGTGGACGGATAGCACATGCAGGCAGACCAGCCAGAAGGGAGTTGCAGTAGTCTAGGCATGAGATGACAAGTGCCTGGACTAGAACCTGCACCGCCTTCTGGGTTAGAAAGGGACGGATCCTTCTGATGTTGTACAGTGTGTATTTGCACGATCGGGTTGTTTCAGCAATATTAGCAGTGAGGGAGAGTTGGTTATCGAGTGTCACGCCCAGGCTCTTAGCAGTCATGGTAGGGACTACCACAGAGTTGTCAATGGTGATAGTAAGGTCAAGGGTGGGAGCGGACTTACCTGGAAGGAAAAGCAGTTCGGTCTTGTCAAGGTTGAGTTTCAAGTGGTGTGTGGACATCACTGAGAGATGTCAGTCAGACAGGCTGAGTTTCGTTCCACTACCTGTGTTTTAGTCTTGGGAAAGGAGAGAATGAGTTGAGTGTCATCTGCATAGCTGTGGTAGGAAAAGCCTTGTGAGTCAATAACAGAACCGAGAAAGTTGGTGTACAGAGAAAAGAGGAGGGGTCCCAGGAAAGTTCCTTGAGGGAACCCAGTTGTGAGTGGACAAGGTTCGGACACTGATCCTCGCCACGTTACCCGGTAGGTGCGGCCATTGAGGTAGGATGTGAGCAGGGAAAGTGCAGAGCCTGAGACACCCAGGCCATGAAGTGAGGAAATGAGGATTTTGTGGTTTACCGTGTCGAAAGCAGCAGAAATGTCCAGAAGAATGACCACAGAGGAGAGGCCGGCTGCTCTAGCGGTGTGAAGTCGCTCAGAGACGGAGAGGAGGGCAGTCTAAGTTGAGTGGCCTGCCTTGGAACCAGACTGGTGGGGATCAAGAAGGTTGTGCTCTTTGATTAAATATATAGTACGCTCAAGTGTTTTTGAGAGAAATGGAAGAAAAGAGACTGGTCTGTAGTTGTTCACTTCAGACGGGTTGAGGGTGGTTTTTTTTAAAGAGAGGAGTTACTCTTGCCTCATCAAGAGAGTCGGGGCAACAGCCAGTTGACAAGGAGTTGTTAATAAGATGGGTGATGTAGGGGAGAAGGTCAGGAGTGATAGACTGGAGACATGTACAGTATCTCCAGATGAGATAGAGTTGTTAGATTTAGAGAGTGAGAGACAGTAGGAGATAAAGAAGTGGTCAGAGATATGGAGTGGGGTAACGGTGAGGTTGGAGGGGGAGCAGTTTCTGGTACAAATGAGGTTAAGCTGGTTGCCAGCTTTGTGAGTAGGTGGTGAGTGAGAGAGCGAAAGAAGGAAGTAAAATAGGTAAGTTGGATAGATTATTTTTCTGGGTGTTGAAGTCACAGAGAAGAACAAGTGGAGGGCTGTTTTCAGGGATGTTTGAAAGGAGGACATCTAATTCCTCCAAGAACTCACCCAAAGGACCTGGGGCCTCATTTATAAACGTTGCGTACGCCCAGAAGAGGGCGCACGCCAATTTCTAAGCAAATATTGGGATTTATAAAAACCAAACTTGACGGGAGATGTGCAGTCCTCCACGCAAACCTGGACCCATGCGTACGCACAGAAAGTGGAGAAAAGAGAAACGATACCCGTCGGCACATGTATGAAGTGCGAACTAATGTGTTTGTGTAAAATTAATCCAGATAGGCCTATTATAAGCCATGTAGGTCTATCATATATTGGGAGTTCCTTTGCAAAACGGATGAAGCCATTCTTACAACTAATGAACAAATGCCTCCACGGATTATTCCATGGAGTGATACCTACAAAAACAAAACGAATTAGGATCTTACATAGCCTACAAACGGAGATAGGCTATATGAGTGCAAATAAAAACAAAATAGGGTTCGAATAAGCTCTGCAGTTAGAATAACCTATCTGCATGTTGTGGAATTAATTCTGATAATATTGAGGTGGAATACAGCCTATTACTTTTACACTGACGCTGTTCTCGATGCCTCAGTCAGGCAGACAGGAGTGCACCTTTTCATACACTAATGATAAGCCTACTGTACATCACATAGGCTACTGTGATTTTTTTCACGGCTTTTAGTCCGTTTATCTATGTGTTTTCTTGGGTTTAAGCACGTCGCAATTGTGTTTTGAAAGGGACTGTGAAGTTTATTATTAACCCTCCGCCGCCCGCCACTGCCCCGGGATGAATTTTCCGAATCTGTATCTCATGGGGGGTCTCAGTGTCCCCCGCTCGTGGCACAAACACTGTTGTGTGAGGATATGCACTTGTTTGCGTCCACTTTGCGTCGGATCGCTTCTTTTCTTCGCCAGCGTTCACAGAGATCGCCACAGGCTGCACTCTGACGCTTTACGCTCACACTGCCACCAAACTATTTTCCTGGTCGCCACTTCTCCAACGTGGGTACTTCGGGGTGACCGCAGGATCCACACCGTGGAGTCTATTTTTCCATTTCCTTTCAGTCGGCGATTGCCACTACCGCCTTCATGCACTCAGTAAATTATACACTTGGGCGTGTCGTATGACTATGTATGGGTAAATATGGGCGGTACGCAGCTTCCGCAAAGTCTGCGCCACATTTACAGTTGATTGTGATTTATAAAGGGAAACAGGCGTAGGACGTGAGTGCGCACTGTTTTATAAATCCGAATATTTTTGTTCGCACGTACATCCTACATTTCTTCCGTACGCCAGCTTCCACGTGAATCCCACGCAAAGCTTTATAAATGAGGCCCCTGGTTGGCGGTAGATTACAACAATGTTTAATTTAACCGGATCAGTTACAGTCACAGCATGGAATTCATAAGAAAGTGGAGTAAAGTATGGCATCTGGAAGAGGGAAAACTCCCACCTGGGGGTGATAAGTAGCCCTGGTACCCCACCTTTACCAGTGGGTCTGGGTGTGTCGGTGAAAGAGTAGGCAGAGGAGAGAGCGTCAGGTGTGGATGTGTTAGTGGGTGTAATCCAAGTCTCAGTGAGAGCAAGGAAGTCAAGGGATTGCTGGGTAGCAAAGCCCGAAATGAATTCAGTATTACAGGTAACAGACTGGCAGTTCCACAGGCCTCCTGTGACTAGGTGTTGGGTGTGTGTGGAGCGAGTGGGATAAATGAGGTTATGTATGTTGTGCTGTGAGTATGCGTGAGGCCTATAATATCTATGAGAGGACACCCGATAGGGATGTTAAGAACACACATAGTTACAGACCAAAGAACCAAATAAATGATACTTAGCCTGCTAAGCCTCCCACAAAGACTCCTGCGTAGACTCCTTTGTCTAGTCTTCCTGCCGCTTAAGCTCTTCACACAGCTGCTTGTTTTTAAATAATCAAATTTGATTGTGGTTTGCTACAGCTGTGGAGACCACGCCCCTGTTTGATTGGCCAGCTATATAAACCAATCCAAATGCCCAGCAACAAAGGCCAAAAACTTTAGCCAAAAACCTGACGGAATTTAGCAAAATAGCAGAACAGCACCCCTTGTAGTAATTCTATGCAAAACCCTAATTTGACAGAGTTAACTATAAGTGTAAGCAATGCAACAGTAAAGTCCTTGCTTAATCCAGACAGATAAACAAAGTATTCAAAGCAGTCAAAACAGTCAAATTAAATGGAAACCAACAGATGCAGTCAATACATCTTAACCAATACAGCAGAAACGGTAACAACCAGCAGAAAAGAGAATTTAAAGTAGTACTCAACAAGATTCAAGTAGTTAGAGGTAAGATCCTTCAGAAGTAAAAGATGCACAATGTCCTCTTCCAATGCCTTCCCTTTTTACCTAGATCGTTTTTTTAAATTTATCGGCTCTGTTGGTAAAAAACCTCGAATCTGCAAAGCTTCTATGCAGTGGAGCAGACCTTCAGGTGGACTTGGCTGACCCTGCCCTTACCTTACTCACAGTACACATCTAACCCCATTGTTGTTGCCTCACTGAAAGTCTTGGCTCAAATAAGGGGACATTTTAAGTGGTCTTCCCTTCCTCAATCAACACCCATCTGCAAAAACCATCTCTTTGCACCAGCCAGAATTGATCCGCGCTTTACGTTCCTGGGCAGAGGGGGTCTGCGTTCATTAAAAGAAGGGTGGAAGAGTAATTTGCAAGTTTCCAACCAGCTACGATTCATGTTTGGATTAGCCAGTTCGGATTTCTTTAGATATTTTCAACTACAGGATTTTGCAAGAACTCATTCGCCTGCATTCCCCCTTATCCCAACCGTAACTGGTATGGACCACGTTCTCTTAGCTAACAACACCCCTAAAGGGCTTGTCTCCTATCTATGAGGGCTACTGTTGCCGGCAAATTAAGTAACTATTGAAAAAATGTAATCAAACTGGGAGAACGAACTACAAGTGACCCTTTCTGATCAGTTTTGGAGTAAAGCCCTTACAAATATCAAACTTTCCTCTTCATGTATGCGGCTTAGCCTCATTCAATTTAAAGTGCTCCACAGGATTCATTATAGCAAGTCCAAGCTCTCTAAAATCTACCCAGATACGGTTGAAGACAAATGTAATAGATGCTCAGCTCGCCATGTGACCTAACCCATATGTTTTGGACATGCCTAAAGTTATTTACCTTCTTGGATTCATTCTTTAAGGTTATCTCTTAAAGATAATTCAACCATCTCCCTCATGTAGCCATTTTTGGAAGACTTCCAGATGGTAATGTTGCAACAAACAATCAATCCAATGTAATTGCTTTCTCCTCTCTTATCAGTCAAGGTGCATTTTGCTCTTATGGAAATCCCGCCTTCCCCCCATCACTTAAATCTTGGCGTTGTGACATCCTGTCCTTTCTAAAATTGGAAAAAATTGAATTTGCTTTGAGAGGCTGCTCCGATAAATTATATTGTCACTGGCAACCGTTGATTGGCTATTTTGACCATTTGCCTGCGAGTGAAATTTCACAGTAAAACCCAAAACATGCTTGGCATTAAATTAGTATCTGTCCGCTGCTGCCTGTCCACCACCCTGCTCTCTCTCCCTCTCCTGTAGGAGTGACAAACATGTGACTGGTTTTTAAAGCACTGTTTGACTGTCTTCGCATTTTTATAGTTGTTAAATCCAGATGTGAAATACTGCAACATTTTATATATATATTTTTTTCCATGTTTCTTTTTTATATATATATATATTTATACATGTTAACATAAGCTTATGTTTTATTTGTATTTATTTTGTTTCATTTCCTTGTCATTTATTTGGTTTAATTATCAATTCATTGTTTGTGTATATTCTGTTCTACCCTGTCCTTGTCTGTTTGCTCTTAATGTTTTTGTTTTGTTGGTCTATGGGGTTAATAATAATTTAGAAAAACTGAAAATGCCTTATACTGTACCTGTTTGTGTATGTACATCATAATTGCCTCATTTTCTTTAATAAAATGTTAAAACAAAAACAAAATAAGCAATTTTTTTATTTTTTATTGTGATGTGTGTTTTGTTGACATTTTACTTAAGCTCTTAATAATAATACACACACACACACACACATAATTCATTTCCATTTAGAGGGCGCCTTTCTTAGCACCCAAGGTCACCTTACAGGGCAGTTTAAAAACAAAACAAACAAAATCAGCAAGGCAATCAGTGAAAAACACAAGAACAAGATACATTGAACAATTCCCATATAAGTGGGGTGTGAAAGGGGTTAAATGGAATATGTCAGATTAAAAAGATGTGTTTTTTGAGACGGGACTTAAAAGTGGAAAGAGTGTCAGAATTACGGATGTCAGGTGGGGAGGGTGTTCCAGAGGTGGGGGCAGGCAGATCGGTTGTATGCCCTGGACCTCATGGTAACCAGGCGGTGGGGTGGAACAGTGAATTGAATGGAAGAGGAGGACCGGAGAGTGCGGGTGTGTGTGTTGGTGTGCAGGAGGTCACATATGTATGGAGGGGCGAGGTTGTGGAGGGCCTTGAAGGTGAGGAGCAGAATCTTAAAGTTGATGCGGGTTTTGACCGGGAGCCAGTGAAGCTGCTGAAGGACAGGGGTGATGTGATTAATGGAGGGGGTTCTGGTGATGATGCGAGCAGCAGAGTTCTGGACCAGTTGGAGTTTACGGATGGACTTGAGGGGTGACCGAAGAGGAGGGAGTTACAATAGTCGAAGCGGAAGACTGGGACTGTGGACAAGGATGGTGGCAGTGTGGGGGTAAGGAGGGGGCGTGCGTTGATGTTTCGAAGGTGGAAGTAGGCATCCGGGGTAATGTTATTGATGTGGGGTTGAAATGATAGTGTGGGGTCGTAGGGATGACACCCAGGCTCTTAACCTGGGGGGAGGGGGAACAGTGGAGTTATCAATGGTGAGAGAAAAAGCTGTCGGTTTTGGGATGTAGATTTGGTGCCAATGAGGAGAACCTCGGTTTTGCTGCTGTTTAATTTCAGGTTTCTTGAGTGAACCAGGTTTTATTTCTGGAGATGCAATCAGTAAGGGGAAGTGGGCGGGAGAGTGAGAGGGCTTTGTAGCGAGGTAGAGCTGGGTGTCATCAGCATAACAGTGGAAATTAATGTCACCTCTATGGGAAGATATTGCCGAGGGGAAGGAGGTAAATGATGAAGAGTAGGGGCCCCAGGACCGAGCCCTGGGGAACACCTGAGGTGACGGGGGAGGGGATGGATTTAAAAGACTTTACTTGAACAAATTGAGTACGGCCAGAAAGATAAGATGTGAACCAATCTAATGGAGTGTTGGTGATGCCAATGGAGGATAGTCTGTTGAGCAGGGTAGTGTGACAGATGGTGTCAAAGGCTGCACTCAGGTCCAGGAGGATGAGGATGGTGAGTAGTCCAGAATCAGCTGCCATAAGGAGGTCATTGGTGATTTTGATGAGTGCAGTTTCAGTGCTATGGAGTGAAGTGAACTGACTGGAACTATTCATAAAGGTTATTGTCAGATAGGTGAAAATGGAGTTGGGAGGCCACTGTCTTTTCCAGGATTTTGGAGATGAAGGGAAGATTGGATATGGGACGGCAGTTGTTGAAGTTGGAGGGGTCTGCACCAGGTTTTTTCAGAATTGGGGTGATGGCAGCAGTTTTGAAGGATGTAGGGACAGTTCCAGTAGTAAGAGAGGAGTGGATGATTGCAGAAATGAGAGGAACTAGGAGGGGAGGGTGCCTCCAACTAGATATGGGTAGGGGGTCAAGTTTGATGGTGGATGGCTTAAGATTTCCGAATGAGTTCAGTGATTTCTGGAGATAGTAGGGAGCTGGAAGGAGGAGAATGAGGTGGAAGGGCAGTGAAAGTCGGTTGATATATTGAGATGAGGGGTTATCCAAGGTGCTGGTGAATGTTTTTGATTTTATCGATGAAAAAGGACATCATGGAGTTGCAGAAGGAGGTTGTGTACAGGTGTGAGGGGGGGAGAGAACTTCAGTTGGGTAATTTTGTTAAGTAGGGAAAAGAGTGACTTAGAGTTTCCTTTGTTGGCAGTGATCATATTGGAGTAGTAGTGGGTTTTAGTGCTGGCAATAGAGTCTTTATAATGCAAGATGTGGTTCTTGTACATCTCTTTGTGAAAACTGAGACCAGTTTTCCTCTGAAGACGTTCAAGTTGCCGACCTTTGGCTTTCATTAAACGGAGATTGGGAGTGAACCAAGGGGCAGAGATGGAAAAGGAAACAGATCTGGTTTTAATGGGGCAAGGTTTAAGGATATTATTGAGTCCAGTGTTGTAATGAGAGACAGTTCATCAGGGGTGGGATAGATTGCGAATGTCAGGGAGGCAGGAGGAGGGATTCTGAAGTGAGAGTGGCAGGGTCAATATTCTTTATATTACTTAAAATGAAATATGGCGGGGTTTTTTGAGATGGAGAGAGCGAGTTTAAATGTAAATGAGGAGAAAATGGTCAGTTATGGGAGTTCATCTAGCTGTGAGATCAAAAGGTGACACCAGAGCAGCAGATTAAGTCCAGAATGTCCTTTGAGTGTGTGGGGAAAGTGTATGTTGTTGACATCCAACACCATCTAAACAGGAAGTAAAGTCTTGGTGAGAGGCAGATTGATATTGTCCATGTGAATGTTAAAATCACCCAGTAGAATTATGTTTGGTGAGAGAGAGGATAAATGGGTGAGAAAGGCAGCAAAGTCATTTAAAAATTCACTATTCGGTTTAGGGGGGCGTTAGACGGTAGCAATGATGGTTGGAGTGGGACCAGACAACTCGCAGACAACAGATTCAAAGGAGCTGCAGACAGGCACTGGCCGTGTCCGAACTGCCATACTAGCGTCCTACATCCTACATACTCACCATCTATATACTGCATACTCTCTACTCAAAGATCGATTGTGTATGCGAGCTGCGTCGAAATGCTCTCAGTTGAAGTATACTCAAGCAATGAAGAATTTCTTCTTCTTCTTATAAGATTCATGCAGTTTAGACACTGTTAAGCTTATAACTGCCCTCTACAGGTTAGATATTGAACTAGATTTTTACAGTCCTGTGTTCATCATCATCTGTGTTTTAAACCTCTTGTTTTATAATAATTATATTTTGAGGCGGGGAGGATCCTCCGATGCCTTCGTCCGGCTCATCAGCACTCAGCTGTCTGTGAGTTGAGCTGACTGCAGCCGCGTGTGGAACAGCGATCTGTTCAATCTCTTCTCCACTATCAGACTCACTTCACTCATTTCAATTTAGTGACTCTAATGTTGTTAGGTATTTATCTTCATCTCTTATCTATTGTAAGAGTTTATGAATGACTAAAGTACGTCTGTCAGTATTCGCGGGAACCCCAAACAATGTTAAGGCTGTTGGGTTTGTGGTTCGAAAATATTTCATTTTCCTGGGCGGGTAGAATTGACCCAGTGCACAGGGGCTAGTTGAGAGGGAAAAGTATACAATCGATTCATACCCAAAATCTTCCCGGAGTTAGTACTCATCCGGGAATTTCTCACATACCCAAACTCGCATACCCAACCGTCACATACTGAAATTGAAGTCAAAATGAGTATGAGTAGGACGTTAGTATGGCAGTTCGGACACGGCCACTGACACCAGCGAGACCTTCAACTTATCGCGGTAAATCATCACGAGACCTCCTCCCCGGCCAGAGCCACGGGGTTGACAGATGTAAACAAACCCGCTAGGAGTGGATTCAATCAGCTGAGAGAAGTTGTTTGCTGTTGCTATGTCTCAGTTAAACATAGAAAGTCTATTACATCAGTGATGATATCCTGGATGAGATGTCCTTTGCCTGTCAGTGAGCGTGGATATTAAGAGCAGAGAGCGAAGTTGAGTGCGGTGTTGTCACAGCTGACGGAGCTAGCCGACCGAGCTTAGGCGGGCTAACACACTGCGGGTCGACAAGCAGCCCGTCGGTTGGAGCTTAGGGAGGGGGAGGAGAGCTGGACAGATGGACTTAATTCCTGTAGAGCTGTTGTGGTGGAAATTCCTGCGGACCTCGGTGGATGTATCTCCGGCGGGGGCTGGAAGGCAATGTCCGGTGAAGGTGGAAAGCCTCCGCGGGAGGTCCGGGCAGGTGACAGCGGAGCCGGAGCAGGTCAATGGCTGAGTACTGGAGCAAACCCGTCACTGGTAGATGAGCAGGCGTTAATACGATCCAGACACAGACAAACCAGATGTATGTCCTAGTGGCCCATATTGTAGACTTTGGCAGCATCAACGGCCAGCCAACGGCCAGTGGAGACGCCAGTTGAGTCTCAAACCGGAGCAAAGCAGGTAAACTAGCCGCCAGTGAATTGTAATTTTCACAGAAACGGTAGTGCGAGAAGATCGTAGAAATAATTCAAATTATGCCAATCCCAATGTCCAATTAGGTCACAGAATCATAAAATAAATGTTGAAAGTATGGAGAGTTCAAAAGTTTAAAGAAGTTACAAAGTTACCGGCGAGCAGCGGCATCAAGTTGCCAGCGTTCACTCGTTGCCATAACAAGACCAATGACCTTATGTGGATTTGTGGAACTAATTTATTTTAAATTAAGGTCGGGGCTGGTGGAAAAAACTACAGAATGATGAATATGTTTTGTAAATGTCCTACAATATCTTTGGCAATACTGCACTCTAATGTCACGTGCTATATTGTGCTACTGATGTACCAAAAGGCAGAGCATAGCAAAGCTGGCATTTGCTCTCTCATTGTGGCAGGACTGTTATGCAGTTGTTCGTGGTGGAGCAGAGGATACGAAGGCACTTCTGCAGAATCGCTTTGACCACATCTTCTTTACAGGTAAAAGCTTACAGGATGGATCAGATCCAGACCTGTGTGTTGCAGTATGTCAGTTGTGTTTATATTATGCAATTTACACTAGTCACAAGACATTCAAAGATTTCCGCCCAAACTTATCTCACTGAGGTAACTGACTGTAGACGTGAAGATGAATTTGGTTGTAGATATGTTAAATTGAGCATTTCAGAGATGGGATTATTGTTAGAGGACACCATCTTAATCAAATCATTGGGTACAGTAGGGTTGCCGCCGTAATAAGTGTTACCGGTGTTACTCGGTGTTGAGGCTCACACCGGTTACATCCCTTGCCCACCGGCAACACCGGGTAGCCTAGGCATATGCTTATTTTTTTTTTTTTAATGTTACGTCCCCAGTGGAAATTACGCCGCAAATATATCCATGGTAGCTTCACTCGAAACATTCGGAGCTGAAGCCCCGGTAAAATGACATCGCGACACCGACAAACCTCAAAGTGCGCGACAACAGTTACTGACAACACTGTAGAATATGGGTTGCTATGAGTCAAGGATTACACCGAGTTTAAAAGACTGCATTCATGGGCGTGTCCATACCAATATTCAAATGTGCTAAAATTGTCCACACCAATATGAGAACGAGATAACGACGAGAAAGGGTTAATGCATTGCCTCTTTATAGTCCTGCCTTATGTATTTTGTGATTGGCTTTGCCTCCTGTTGGTTGTCGTGGGTTGTGTTTCGGTTAGTGGTGATTGGTTGCTTAATTTGAGAGCGGTAAAACAGCTTCTGCCGGAAATCCATACCCCGATATCTTGAACGATAGAGGGTCTGGTCACGATCAATAGTAATTTCCAACTCAAGGGGCGGCTCCTACTCGTGCATTTCAAATGCCACTGCACGCAGTTGGATAGCACTACAACCAATCAGAGCGATGCACAAGGTGACGTAAGCCCCGTTCGTTTAGCGAACAGCTGTTAAAATGTTAAATTAAACGTTTGCTGTTGTCGGTCGAGTGCCGTCTTCCAAATCGTAAAGGGTCGAGGCCAAAGCAGTCTCAAACTCACACAACATATCCGCAGCCATCTTTAATGTTTACTATCACAGCTTCGACGTCGCATGCACGTCACTGTCGTCATACGGTTACGTCCTCCCCAAAGTACCATATAAAGGGCTTTGGCGCGCCCATATTACATAGAACCAATTGAAACGTGAGACCCAGATTTCTGATCTTCTTGATAAAGTTTCAACGGAGTGTGGCCAGACCAACAGGCGCAGCTAATTTAATTTGCCAGCGCCTAGTGGCAGGTCTGGGAATGCCAGGCTAGCTTCTGCTGTCATTTCGGGACGGAATCAATCAGCTCAGCTGCTGCGCTGTGAATGCGGCTGAAGGAAGAATGTCGGGGAAGAAAAGGAAAGGAGAAGACATTCGGAACTATTTTCGCCAAACAATGGTAATTTAAGTTAGTAATCAAACATCTCATTGTAACACTGACAATGACATACTGTATGTATGCCTAGTCTAATCAAGCGTCATTGGAAAATAAGATCTGACAGGACATGTCTGTCTGGACCACCGGCCATGCAAAGCGAAGTCTTTGCTCTTTCATTTGCCGACAGGCTAGATGATAATAAAAGAGAAAACTAGAAAATCCTGCGGAGATTTTGAAAGTACGGGCAGCCCTGCGCAGGCCGCCAATCCCCGCTTCCGCGGGCTTTCCGAGCTCCAGTCCCGAGTTGTGGCTGTCCCCTGATGCTGGTGATGATAGGTTGCAAATCCACAGAGTGAATGTGACTTCACTGTATTTCAGGTCATGTAAGTTAGGGAAGAAAGAAAATAATGGCTGACCCCTATGGTCCAAGAGGCTTTATTGTAGAGCACCATGAGCTGTACATGTGTAAGAATTGTCAAGTCATTCAGAGTCAGGGAGCGAGGGATGTGGCCTAATGTGGTAAAGGGGAGGAGCCTCACATTGTAAAGGGGAGGAGCCTAATGTGGTAACGGGGAGGAGCCTCACATGGTAAAGGGGAGGAGCCTAACGGGGCAAAGGGGAGGGGCCTAACATGGTAAAGGGGAGGGGTCTAATGTGGTAAAGGGGAGGAGTTTAATGTGATAAGGGGAGGAGCCTAACACGGTAAGGAGGAGGAGCCTAACACGGTAAGGAGGAGGAGCCTAATGTGGTAAAGGGGAGGGGTCTAATGTGGTAAAGGGGAGGAGCCTAACACGGTAAGGGGAGGGGCCTAACATGGTAAAGGGGAGGGGTCTAATGTGGTAAAGGGGAGGAGTCTAATGCGGTAAAGGGGAGGAGCCTAACACTGTAAAGAGGAGGAGCCTAATGTGATAGGGGAGGAGCCTAACACGGTAAGGAGGAGTCTAACACTGTAAAGGGGAGGAGCCTAATGTGGTAAAGGGGAGGAGCCTATTGTGGTAAAGGGGAGGAGCCTCACATTGTAAAGGGGAGGAGCCTAATGTGGTAAAGGGGAGGAGCCTAACGGGATAAATGGGAGGAGCCTAACATGGGGACAAGGGGAGGGGTCTAATGTGGTAAAGGGGAGGAGTCTAATGTGATAGGGGGAGGAGTCTAATGCGGTAAAGGGGAGGAGCCTAATGTGGTAAAGGGGAGGAGCCTAATGTGATAGGGGAGGAGTCTAACACTGTAAAGGGGAGGAGCCTAATGTGGTAAAGGGGGGAGCCTATTGTGGTAAAGGGGAGGAGCCTATTGTGGTAAATGGGAGGAGCCTAACGGGATAAAGGGGAGGAACCTAACATGGTAAAGGGGAGGAGTCTAATGTGATAGGGGAGGAGCCTAATGTGGTAAATGGGAGGAGCCTAACATTGTAAAGGGGAGGAGCCTAATGTGGTAAAGGGGAGGAGCCTAACGGGATGAGGGGGAGGAGCCTAACATGGGAAAGGGGAGGGGTCTAATGTGGTAAAGGGGGGAGTCTAATGTGATAAGAAAAAATATATATATATATATTTTTGCACAATTAATGTAGTAGCAAGCGTGATGTGTGTTTGTGCGTGGTCATAACTGCGCGAAAAAAATGGAATGTAAAGCTGAATGTTGTGCAGTGTCTTTTTAATATAAAGAGCAGCGTACTACTTGCATAGCGCACATATTTAATACTAAACATTTTTGAGACGATGAATGAATTCAGCCCCGTACTGCAGTCCCCCCCCCAGCTGCAAGATGGAGCCAACTGCCCTTACGCAGTCCAATGCAGCGCTCCAAAGTGGCCCAACTGAATCTGCGCTCCTACTCAGTTGAACACCATAAGCTTCACATTTATAAGTAATGAATATGTTTATCCTGGTCCGAACAAACATGCATTGTATGATCTACTAACAATTGTCTGACAAAGTCATAGGCTTCGCGGCACGGCCGGCTCTGCAAGTCCATGCTGTTAACAAACTTGCGTACACGAAGTGAGAGCTGGTGTGAGACTTGATTGTACCCTACGCTCGTATCCAAATTGATAAATGCCGAGGTTTGCGTGGAAATGTGCGTACAGTACACCCAATATTCTGGTCTACGCACGTTTGATGAATGAAGCCCAGTGTGTCACAAGGCAAACAAATGGGAAACATTCTCAAAGTAAGAGAGGGTAAGGTAATGAAACGCGAAGAAAGAATTTTACCACAACAATGTCTAAATAGCGACCTGAAAATAAAGCACTGTATCTGGACTATAAGCCACACTGGACTATAAGCCGAGGTGTTTTAATGCTTAATTACTCATATGTAAGAGTTTGTGCACAGAGGGGATTGTCGGGAAAGAGATGGCTGCTTGAGGAAGCTCCCATTTATTAACATTTCAACAAACGAGTTGCATATTTGCATAACGTATTCAAGTGTTACTATTTAGTGCAATAGTACTAGCTACAGAACATATAGGGGAAGGTGGGGTGATTTGTGCAACTTTTTACTCAAAGTGATTTTAAAGTGAGGCCTTGACAGTTATGTCTCCAACTCAAATATGTACATATTTCAGGATGTTGCATCCCTGGCAATAAAAACTTTGGATCTGGAATAAACTGTTTAAGAAATATAGCCGGAAAAAATAGTCTTGTCGACAAATCACTCCCACTACGTGGGGTGATTTGTGCGTCATTGTGTCACAATGACAAAGTCACCATCATCATCTTTCTGGCCATCTGAACTCATCAGTGGTGTGTCAAGTAAGGGAATTGAGATGTCACTCTCTCCTGAGCTTACTGTAGACTATCACTTTCTTTTTGGTGACCAGCGATACAGCCATGCCACTGGCACAAACTCCCAGAATGTACTTTGCACTAGTTGCTCCGTGCTTGTGGAACCAACTGCCACCTGGACAAATGTGATCTCCCCCTACATTTCTGCCTTTAAATCAAGGCTCAAACCCATATGTACACCCTGGTGTTTCCTCCCCATTAACCTCTGCACTACTTACTTACCTCTGCACTACTATCTATGTTTATAGATGTATGGGCTTTACGTCTTTTATTTTGGTTATTGTTATTTTACCTTCATTGTTTACCTACTGAATGCACTATGTACAGCACTTGACAGTGCAAACTGTCATAAATGTGCTTTTATAAATATAATTTTACTTACTTACTTACTTATAACTCACCTAGGCCACCTCTTGCGCACAAATCACCCCATCCCCAGAATTCTGGATACAGGTAATATGCAGCAATTTAGGGTTGACATTGTGCTAACTATATAGACTCAAAGTGTAGCATACCAAAGCACTAAAACATGTGTCAAATGTTTTCAAACGTGTCTATAATTGTTCAGACACAATAATCAAAAACCTTGACTGCTGGAAATTTTACTTTGAAAGGCAAAACACAGTTTGTTGAGCTTAAATGTGCTTATATCTTATTCCTTGTGTCTCCTTCTTTACAGGATGAGTCAAATGGATGGCTCTTCTTAAATATGTGGTCACATTTCCAATTTCTTCCACGGTTTTCTAGAAACAAGGGGTTTTGCAACTTCCAAAATGCACAAATCACCCCACCTTCCCCTACTGTGCTGTGTAATTATTATATTATTAGCCGCACCGATATATAAGCCGCAGGCTCGAAAAATGGGGAAAAAGGCGCAGCTTATAGTCCGAAAATTACGGTAATATGCATCTTTCTACGCAAAGAAGTGCTGCATGTTGGTGCTGATGTTCCAGCCAGATTAGTGAAGAGCAAAGTGGTTTCTTCATATAATGACAGACAATGACACTTTGGACACTGACCCCTAAAAAGCGTCTCGGGAGTCCGTCGAAATGTACGCACGGATGAACGCACCACTGGCTCTACCGGTCCCGTTTTTTCATCGCGTTTCTAAGTGTAAAACTTCTGCTGAGAGCAGTTTTCCTTGTGTGAGTATTCCTTATCAATTTATCCATCAACACTGCTGCAATGAAACGCAATAAAGGAGAATACATGCCATCAGTGGGTTATAAAATAAACTCATGAGGTTTAATAATGAATACTATGTTGCAGAATGTAGATAAATATATATATTCAGAACCTTTTTATTTGGCCATCAATCTGGCGTTTACGCACGCGTCGTTGAAAAATGCGTTAAAAAAAAACGATTCAGGTCACGTTTTCAAGCCTGGGGCCTATCGGAATTTTTTTTTTATTACAGTTTAAAAAATATATATATTCGGGGCTAATTAAATAATATCCGGGGCTATAGCCTCGAATAAAACGCATTGATTGATGTCTTTTCCAGTGCGTAAAAACGCCTCCTTAACGCTTTTGGTGGGTTTTAGGGGTGACACTTCTCCTCTCTGTCTTCTAGGTTCACAGAGCGTGGCCCGCAGCATCCTGCTGGCAGCCTCAGTCCACTTGACCCCGGTGACTCTGGAGCTCGGCGGCAAGAGTCCGTGCATCATATATGGTGAGGTGAGCATCGCAGCTGCTGCCCGCCGCTTGGCGTGGGCAAAGTTCTTTAACGCGGGCCAGAGCTGCATAGCCCCGGACTATGTGCTCTGCTCGTTGGCCACTCGGGACGCCTTGCTGCCTGCACTGCGTGAGGCCCTGGAGGATTTCTATGGCACGGAACCTCAAAGCTCCCCATCCGTGTGTCGCATAGTGTCACCCCGACACTGGACACGCCTGATGGAAACTGCTCCGGGAGGTCCAGTGGCAGGGTTGTTCTTGAGTGAGAGCAATGAAGAGGACAAGTACATAGGTGGGGTTAAGAAGCAGGAGAGACTAAATCAGGAAGGTTTTGATTTTATCAGAGAATACTTATGCAATCAGTAATGTCAGCATGCTTTACACTTGCCATGGCAATTGGCTCAATAGCCAAAAACGAAGAGTAGGGGAGAGAGTGGGCAGCCATATCTTGTTCCTCGGTTAAAGCTGCAGTTGAGAGTTTCCAACGTCATCTGCTGCAGCTCCTCCTTCGAACGACAGCTATGTTCCGTCATGTTGATCCAATCTAGCGTCATCATTTTGTGTCAAAAATGGTTCAAAGCGCCCAACGCACCTAACCCGCTGGCCCTAAGGGTCCTGTGTTCTGACCCCCAGACTGTGTTTTAATCTAACTGGGTTCTATCTATCATTTGGAAAGTTATTATTGAATATGAATTATATGTTGTATTTGATCAGAGTTACTTTCAAGTGTTTAGAAAAATGTGTTGCTTACATGACCAAACCCCATGTTTCTGTTACTAGTCCGACATTCATTTTGGAATATTTGGTTTTCATATTTTGGTGAATTCCCGCCAAAATGAGGAAGCCAATGTAGGCTTGCGAGTTGGTCATTTCCAAGTCTTCCCAAGTTCACTTGCACCCCTCTAAAATGATCATCTAAAGTACAATATTTTGTATGGTGATGGTGACGCTACAGAACAGGTCAATTCACTGATAGGTTTCATTATCAAGGGGTTATTTATGTATTCAACAAATAAACACAAAAACTTGGTCAACAATTTTCTGTAAATCAATCAGGATAACAGGAGGGTTAAAATAATCATATTTTCACTGCCCTTCGTCCTGAATAAATTCTGATAATGTCCATTGCTAGGAAACATCCTGAATTAATGGGAAATGTGTACAATTCATGGATAAATCATTTTAGCTCGCTTAGCAAATGCAAAAAAGTGTTTGCGTCTGCTTGGGTGGTTTTGGTTTCATTGGAGTAGTCGTGTAAGATGAGGTTAATGCACAAGTTAAGATTGCTTAGTTGACCACTGTAAACAAATTCACCGGAGGGGCTCCGAATCAGAATCAGAAGTCTTTATTTGCCAAAACATGTAAACATGTTTGGAATTTGTTTCGGTACAGTGGAGTTTGCAACAGGACAGGTGCAAGACAGGACAAGACAAAACCAACAAAATAGTGCAAAATTAGTAAATAATAAAGAAGTGCCAAAATGCCAAGTCAGTGATTGGGTACGACAGATCATTAGGTCACTGAGTGGGGAGACAGGTCAGGGGAGGGGGGCAGTTGCATTTAGGAGTCGGATGGCCGTGGGGAAAAAGCTGTTTGAGTGTCTAGCTTTTAGAGCCTTTAGTGACCGTAACCTCCTGCCTGAAGGGAGCGGGGCGAAGAGACCGTGGCCTGGGTGTGTGGGGTCAGCCATGATCTTCCTGGCCCTCCCCAGAGCCCTGCTGTTGAACAGGGCCCCAAGGGGGGGCAAGGGGCAGCCAATCACCCTCTCCGCCGAGCGTATCACCCGCTGCAGCTTTGCCTTGTCCTTGGCCGCTGCAGCGGGGAACCAGGTGATGATGGCGGAAAGGACATTCGAGAGAACTCTTTGTTTCAACGCTCACACTGTTGACTGGTGAATCAAGGTCGGACACAGGCCCGGTTCTACGGGGGTGCATGAGCATGCATTGCACCCTCAAAAAAATTGTTTGCACCCTCAAATGAAAAAAGGAGGGAGTGATTTTTTTTTTATAAATATGATAAAAATAATAAAATACTTGCTCACAAAACAAATTGTAATTAACCTTTGACCATTTCCATTAAATACCGCTGTTTTCTGCATTTATTTTGTTCACTGAACTGATAAGAACGTTATATCATTATTCGACTGGCAGCTGTGGCTAAGCGAACCCATCTCTACTAGTGCGCTCCGCTCTGCCCCGTCCACCCCCGCTTGAACTATATCGCTTTCAGCGTATTGCAGTGCAATGGTTATTCAGCATAAAGTTAAAGCACCGTCTCGCCCAAGACTACTGATGTTAAACCGAAACACAAAAGCCTTGCGCGAGCAAAGCAGTGATTCACCCAGTGAAACATGGGGTGAGACTGTGACCACAGTCACAGTCTCACCCCATGATGACACCGTTACCCACAGGTAACGGTGTCATCACCTTGCCGAGAAGAAAAGCTCTGTGGCTTAATGGCTAAAATGATATCATGTCCGCTAACGTTGATCAGGGGAGGCTTCCGCGATCGGATTGCATTTCACGAGCATGAAAACACAGAACCATGTCGGCAAACTGACAGAGCGACGAGAGAAAATAGAGTGAGCCGCATCCCTCCGTTAGTTTCTCAGTCTACAGCTCGAAAAAATACAATCACCACTTAAACATGGATATCAAGTAATAAAGCCTCTGGAGTTTTATATGGATCATTAGGCTTTGATGCAAATTGAACATTTCGTTGGCAGTTGCAGGCAGTTTTTTCAGAAACTCACAGACTCTTGCTTGCCCATTGGCGTTTTTTTGGTGGGAGGGTGGGGGGGGGTGGGGGCACCGGGGACGTGTCCCCCCCAATAATCAGAAGAGAGCCTACATTTTTTCTCAAAATATAAGAAACCTTATTCTCCTAAAGAGGTAAAAATAACAATTCAGGATGAAACATTGATATATCTCCTAATTGTTAATAGGCTACATATTCCCCTATGATTTAAACATTTAAAGTGTCATAATAGTTCACACTGCTGCTGTGTCATGAATAGTGAGTGCTAAAAAAAATTGTTTGAACAATACAGTATATAAAATATTTGAAAGTACACAGAATGCCTGAGAGCCTTAATAAGCTTTTTATAACATTATATTAACGTCACTGGGAGCCTGTTGTCTTTTCCAACAGAACATTTAGACATGTCCGCCTGCATAAATAATTAAATACAGAAGGCATAAATAAGTACATAAAAATTCACCCGAATGCACAAAATGGTGTGTTCGAAGCACATTTTTTTCTGGGGGAGTTTTCTGAAGCGAAACCTAAGCCCTTGTGCTTTCCACCCAAAAATGATCACTGGCCCCATCCTGGCCACCCCAATGAAAATATTCTGGCTCCGCCACTGCCCAGAAGTGCTTGACTATCTACTGGTAGAAAGGCCTGTGTAAAAAGCGAAGTCTGAACTGAAGCTGGGTAGCTGGTTTTAGTGTAGTACTGGTGCACCCCCTGTAATCTCAGATGCACCCTAAGGCATTCTGTTCTGGAACCGGGCCTGGTCGGACAGCTGGAAGGATCGGAATGCTGAGTCTGGCGAAACTCCCCCTCTCCAAGGTCGGACATCTGGAAGGATCGGAATGCTGAGACTGGCGAGACTCACCCTCTCCTCTCCTCTCCTCTCCTCTCAGGAGAACTTTCTGAGACTTTGTACAAAGTTCGGGAGGATCTCCGCGCAGTTCCCTGACAACGGTGAAGGCGAGGTTGCTCGGCCAAGTGACTTCCCCTCTGCCTCTCCACATCAAAACGGACATTCATTATTCCCTGCTACAGCTCTTAATACATTGAAGGATAGAGATTAGACGATAGAGTAGGATGTTTTATGAGAATAACCACAATCAATGTAAGTAATCATTTTTGAATCTGAAGTGAGTCAGCCTGCCTTTAATAGCACAAAGCATCATTTAATCTTACATTTAAGATTTCATTGTGGACATTTGATCATTTACCTTTTCAGAGGTTATAATATATTAGGTAAAGTGTGTTCTTACATCTACAAATGGTTCTTATAGGTTACTTCTAGCCCTTAAAACTAAACATACCCTCTTATGGCCTGCTGTCCTGGCCAGCTAAAACCCTATCCTAGCGACCATACCAAGAGCCTGGATCATTTAGAGGAGAGCGGCCGTTAACTGAGGCGACTGGTGTGGTAGTAGGACCTGTGAGGCTATTCGGTCCCGCTGCTGGGCCAGTGTAAGCAGGGTAGACCCTTAGACGAAGGCAGTTAGAAAAAGCTAGGCGTGTCTCCGCCACCAGCTTAATTATTCCTAGTTATTCTGAACGGGTAATACTCCTCAGGTTGATAGGAATCGGACCCTTTAAACGGAGAGCTGGTACCGGAACCTCCTGTACAGGGGTAAATACTATCTAAAACTCCGGGATCTAAACAAGGTACAGACACACTAGGCCAAAAATCAGGCGTCGGACATCGCCGGAGAGTCTTGAGGAGCGGGGACATGAGTCTGTTTGGTGTGTTCGGTGACGTCGGCCGTTGTTAATGTCGTCTGCGTTCTTTTTAAATGGATAAAATCATTCAAATTAAGAGGATTTTTTTTTATATGAGGGACTGAAAAATAAATGTATTAAAAAATGTTTTAGAAAATATCTTCATATTATTTTTATATTCATTGCAGTCCTAAGGCACCATAAATGCTAACAATGATTTTTCTCCTAAATTTTGGGTTCATATGATGCAGTTTCAGTTAGACCTATCTGAAGAGATTTTTTTGTATCAGTCGTTTTGATGTAAATCATTTCATAATATAGGAACAACTGTAGTACTACTAAGTGAATCTGTCATTGTGTTCTCTTTAGCTCCCACAGTGGTGGTGGATTTGGCTGAAGACGATGCCCTAATGGAGCAGGAGATTTTCGGCCCCATCCTGCCCATCCTCACAGTTGATTCTCTGCAGAAAGGCATTGACTTTATCAACTGTAAAGAGAAACCACTGGCCCTCTATGTTTTCTCTGAGGAATCCTCTGTAAGAACATAGAGCTGTGCAACCACATGCTTCGTAGACTCTGTCTTTTTTTTTACTTTTTTTTTTACTTTTTTTTTTCTCCTCTCTTTCTGAAGGTGGTAAATACTGTACTGGAAAATACATACAGTGGAGGATTCTGCTCTAATGATGGGATCATCCACATGACCCTGCCAAGCCTGCCCTTTGGAGGTGTAGGTAGGTGAACTGTCATTATACAGTACAGCCCAGCCCAGTGAAAGCCTGTTTGAGGCCCCCTCCATGCTTACATATGCAGAAAATTGATAAATACGTTTTGCCATTTTTAAAATTTTGATGGAATAAAATACAAACGTCAGTGTATGCAAGTGGAAAAGTGACTAGTGCAAATGTAGTGGTCGTAGGCCTGTCACGATAACAAATTTTGCTGGTCGATTAACCTTCAGTGCATCTTAGGCCTTTTTTGGTACATTTTGCTTTTTCATTTCACAACTGCTGAGGCTGTGTTCATGCAAATGGCTTCATATTTGGTCAAGGCTAATGTTTTCTGACCACTTATGAATTTTATCCTCAATTCATTGGATTTGCACTATAATGCACTGTATATTAATTTTCCCCACACTCAGCCTCCTTGGCCAAAAAAGCCCCTCATTGACTCCCATTCAAACGACATTTTTTGACCCAAGGCCAATAGCTGATAGAAACCTGATTTTTTTGTTTTGTTTTATTTTGTACTAATGTCTTGAAAATTTACATTTTTTGTGTTTTTTTAATTGCATCGGTTTTCTCTCATACCATTGGTTTTAATTACAATGAGACAATATTGCCTCCCTCCCGCTACTAGCCACTGCAGGCCACATGAATAAATTGTTTCAGCTAAAATGCTCTCTCTGTATTCTTAGTGATGGCTTAGTATAGTATAGATGTGTTTTTCGACAAATAAGTGTGTGAACGTGTCTGTGTGTGTATCCCAACACGGACACTCAAATTCACAGTTCAGTGTAAATCTATAAAAACTGCATGTTTTGATCCCATGGTCAATTGAGGTTAAATACATGAATTTGGTAATATTAGACATTCATCCTGTTCTTATACCTTGAAATTTTAAATTTTTACTATTTTACAGCTGATGCGTGAATTTCATCCTTATAGGCCTGAAGAGCAAAGATACCCCTAGTGGAAACGAGGGAACTGTGATTAATTTTGTATTGTTATTAGTTGTAAAGGCTACAGGCAGGACTTAATTCATAAAACAATCAGAAAAATCTTAAATTTCAAGTTATAAGAGCAGGATGAATGTGTAATATTACCATATTCACAAATATATCCTCAATTAACCATGGGATCGAAACATGCTGTTTTCATGGATTTACATTGAGCTGTATTTGTTAATTTCTACCATACCTGTTATTGACAATAGGCACATACATTCACAAATACATATTTGTTGAAATACACATATACACTATCATGCCATTATGAAGAACCCAGACAGAGCACATTTCTCAAATATTTTATTCATGTGGCCTGCAGTACACAGCAAGGTAGTGCACTTACATTAGTCATAGATGAAACACTGGTGCATATGTAAAATTAACAACAACAAAAACATAAAATGGAAAATGTCAAGACATTAGTATGGTGAACTCAAAAGAATAATAAAAAAAATCAGTTTCTCTCATCTTTTGGCAGCAGGGTCAAAAAGTGTAGTTTTAATAGAATTGTGTAAAATGCATTAAATGGCCCCAATGGAGGGCACATTTTAAATCTTAATAGCAAAAGAATAGAAATGCATTCAATTCAATATTATTGTTAATTCGTGACATCTATCACACTCTTATAATCCCCTCTCAAAAAAAATCCAACTTAGACTAATTATTTAGCTTTAATTGATTTTTGGTGTTCATTAAAAAAATGAGTGACATTTTCTAAAACAACTGGAATTTAAAGGGTTAAAATCCTTAAAATAAAGATGAATATGGTTTGTATGGTTAGACCGAGTTGAAAAGAAAGTTATAAAAATTGGTGGAAAAAATACATTCATGTTATTTTTATCTACATATCAATTCAAAGTGACATCTGTCACCAAGGAGGCAGAGTGTGAGTTTTTTTTTAAATCTTAGATATAAAAATATAAAAATGCATTCAAAACTAATTTCATTTGCACATTTTACATCTATCACACTCTTATAATCCCCCCTCAAAAAATCCAATTCAGAATAATTATTTAGCTTTTTTAATTGATTTTTTGTGTTTTTTTCTTTTACCAAAAACGAGTGACTTTTTCTAAAACAACTGGAATTTAAAGGGCTAAAATCCTTAAAATAAAGATCAATATGGTTTGTATGGTGAGGACAACAGTTGAAAAAGAAAGTTATAAAAATTGGTGGAAAAATACATTCATGTTATTTTTATCTACATATCAATTCAAAGTGACATCTTAAGCGCCGAAGGAGGCAGAGTGTGATTTTTTTTAAGGATGCACTGAAGGTTAATTGCCCCAAACATTATTGCGATAATATTGCCGTTTTGAGACCATTTTCAACTTATATAATGATACTGGCATAATAATACAAGTACACCTTTCAAAGATCAATGCCAGGGCACCAGACAAACTTGTTTTACTAGTTGCACTCAAAATGTTAACTAAAATTGACTAGGCCTATTCACATATTTACAAGCTCACTTTACACATGTTCTTTGTTGCCATACAACTATAAGGTTAGCTTTATTATAGATATGCAGTGGCCTATTGAATGTGGACCTATAAAACTATTTGCGTGTACAAATGTCAACTGGCAGCTCTTGTCGCCACGGTGCTGTCTATCTGCTGGCTGCTGGCTGCTGCAGGTTGCTTGGGGCTGCCCGTTTGAGCTGCCCAGCAATGAGGAGGATACGCCAGCCGTTGCTACTCTGCTCACATGAGCGCGGTTAAGAAAAAGTTGCTAGATGTGTCGCTGGTCTTTAACAGCCTTATTGGTTGAGTGGCTAAACGCTATAAAATATAGCGGCAAAGCGCCAACATGTTAAAGACGTGACTACAGCGAGACACTGCGATGAAAGTAGCCTAGCTGACATTATCCGCGCAGTTGATCATTTGACTAAACACTCGCGGACTCTCCCTTCTCTCTCTCCTCTGTCTCGCTCTGTTATTTTTTATTTTTTTTAAATAAGTTTTTTTTGGCATTTTTATGCTTTATTGACAGTGTAGAGACAGAGTTGAAATGGGGCAGAGAGGGGAGTGACATGCAGTGGCTGGAATCGAACCCGGGCCCGCTGCCGGCCGAGGCCCATGGGGGGGACGCCCTACCAACTGAGCTAAGGGTGCCCCCAGTCTCGCTCTCTTTCTCACACACAAAGCGAGAGGGCCGATACACCGGAGTGAATCTCTTGTCATCCAGTCTTTTTGACAGAGAGAGACACGAGGAAAACAAACAAGCTGCAAATTTAATGTATTGCCTCTGGCAAAGAATTATCGCTCATTTTAATTTATCGTGCAATTAATTGATTTATTGCTTATCGCGACAGGCCTAAGTGGTCGTTTGCATATGAAGACCTACATAACAGACTACTTCCACTCCCAGCTGATCAGTTTACATTTTGGCATTTAGGAGCGTTGTAGGGTTCTATAACAAAATCAGGTTTCGTATGTCTCAGTTCTGGTTATTCCATTAGAAAGAAACATGCTTGCACGTTGAGTCCGACCATTTCAAGGAATTTGCATACCGATGAAAAGAGGGTAACTTTATTTTAGGATGTAAATGGTGCTTTCATGTAAAATTATTTAAAACCATGCCAGTGTATTAAACTACAAAACGGTATTGAGTTGTTATTTATTTTTGAGTGAAACACTTGTTTTACTGCTGGGGTGGTAAGGAAAAATCCTCAAACCTAAAGTCATGTCAGAGAACTCTTCAGAGCAGCTTTGAAAAGATTGTCTTTAAGCCAGGAATATGATGAGACACTTTTTTCACTTAGCCCTTGTATGCGTTCTTTTTTTTGACTGGAGGTGTGGTTTTTAACACTACTTCCAGGGGCCAGTGGTATGGGCAGTTACCATGGACGCTGGAGCTTTGAGACGTTCAGTCACCAGCGGGCCTGCATGCTGCGTGGCTGGGCTTTGGAGAGACTCAATAGCCTGCGCTACCCACCTTACACAGAAGATAAACTGAGCTGGCTGCGCTGGACCACCTCGTCTAAGAGCAGCTGCTCACTTATGTGATGCAATGTGTGTTTTATAATGTAGCATGAATGTGATTGTTGGGTTAGTTCAATCCGAATGGGGTTAATCGTTTGCTTTATTATCTGTTGTGTAGGTTGTGGTTTTTGTATATCAACATACTGCTCTCTTTTTGGTCCCTCCTTGCAGTTGATCTCTCATGCAGGTCTCCGTCACTGTTTAATAACACTCTGTAATTCACTGTAATTGTAATTTGTAGCTTCCCTTGTATTAAGCTGTAAGGTTTTTCTTTTTTCTCAGCAATTTCTTCTTGGGCACATGCTTAACTTTCCTGCTGCACTTGTATGTTTAAGGGGGTGAAAACAATGTCAAAGTATTGTTTTTATTAACCTAATTTGATTGTGAGTGTACATTTTTTGTATTATTTGGTGTATTTTAATATTGGTGTCTGTGGAGATTCAGATGTCTATTTTACTTTCTTTTTTTCATGAATATTGTAAATAAATTTGACATTTTGCTTTTATTACCAACAATCTTTTCAACTAAAAGCATTATTTGTTTCATATTCATAATAATTCAACTATTCAATCTATGGTCAGCTTCTCATTATCTGCATTCACACTGCAATTGCTTCAATTGGTTGGTTATATAATGCTATGGTAAAAAAAATCCTGTTCTTGAGTCTTGATTTGTTCAAAGGGGACGCTGGACTTCTGGTTGAGAGGACACGCTAGCAATTCTTCGTTTCACTTTAAGTAGTTTTTTTTTGGGAGTAGAATTTGGCAGTGATTTTGGATTGGCGTTTGGCATAAACTGGTTTGTGACTGGTTTAAATGGCAACCTAGGTAGGAGTATAGGACGAGGAGGAGCAGGATGAAATGAAGTTTGCTGACTGGACTCCAGTGTCTAGATCTAGATCTAGAAATTCAGAAAGGAAGATGAGCATCTAAGTCTAAGCCCGATAACGTTTTCCAGGGAGCTAAAGGAGAGGATAGGGGAGGTGGAAACAGCGAAGATTTTGAGAGGGGAACTTTTTAATCAGGGTTCTCAACTTTTGGAAATTGTTTAGAGTGAGACAGAAGCGGATTTCCCATGCAAGCGCGCACATTTTTGTGTTTATTTATTAATTTAAAGCATAATAAATGGTTTTTTAATATAAGTTTGTTCAGTATAATTTCTTTTTTTAGTTAAAATATAGCCTATTGTAGTAATGTTATGATGAAAGTACAATTGATTACAATACCAAAATGCCAGACTTAGTGAGATGTGGGTGTAGGCCTAGGCAGTTGTTTGGGGGGGGTGGGCTGGGACGGGTGTTGGGGATAAACTTGACGGGTGTTGGGTTATAAAACTCTTTTATTTCAGTAAAACTCTTAGTTCAGTTCATGCCCATTACATTACATTAAAACCATTTGAACAAATATCCCTTGATACAAACACATTTTGCAAAGTCATAAGCCATGAAAAAGGTGACATGACCTAAACTAAACTCCTGTAGGGTGGCCTGGGGGTATCTCCTTCAGAAGATTTTTTTGTGATTTGAACATGTAATAGAAGCCATTTTGGTGTATTTTTTGTGGAGAGACTAAAGCAGGGGTCTCCAAACTACGGCCCGCGGGCCGCGTGGGCCCGCTTTTTATTGGCCCGCGGCCGATTTTAAAAATATAATGTAATATGGCCCTTTGAATTTTTTTTATTTTTTTGCATTTCTTAGTTAACCCACTAGTGCAGGGGTGTCAAACACTGATTGATTGGCCCGTGGCACATTTTAAAAATATAATGTAATATGGCGCTTTTAATTTTTAAATAATTTAAATGCACTCATTATATTACAGAGAAATGTCCCATGGGGTGAAAATGAGCAACAAGCCCATCCCAGAGGACCCTGCATAATATTTTATTTTAAATTAATATTATTATGGAAAATCTGTGTCCTTCTCCAATAGCTTCTAATTCATCTGACACAGTGTCTCCATTTTTTTCATACAAAATTCTTCAGATTTAGCCTCTTAATTTTCCTCTCAAAGTGCACCAGATTCATGCATTTCACTTTAAAAACTTTGAAAAATCTCCCAGGGGAGCATACCCCCGGACCCCTCTAGGAGGGTCAGGACCTCGGCTGGATGCTATTTTCACCCTGCTGGACATTGGACGCAAAGGCAGAAAACACTGGGTGTTAAAACTGGGAGGAGCCTAACGGGATAAAGGGGAGGAGCCTAACACTGTAAATGGGAGGAGTCTAATGTGATAAAGGGGAGGAGTCTGACACTGTAAAGGGGAGGAGCCTAATGTGGTAAAGGGGAGGAGCCTAACACTGGGGAGGGGCCTAATGTGGTAAAGGGGAGGAGTCTGACACTGTAAAGGGGAGGAGCCTAACACTGGGGAGGGGCCTAATGTGGTAAAGGGGAGGAGTCTGACACTGTAAAGGGGAGGAGCCTAATGTGGTAAAGGAGAGGAGCCTAACACTGGATAGTAGCCTAATGTGGTAAAGGGGAGGAGCCTAACACGCTAAGGAGGAGGAGCCTAACACTGTAAATGGGAGGAGCCTAATGTGGTAAAGGGGAGGAGCCTAACACGGTAAGGAGGAGCCTAATGTGGTAAAGGGGAGGAGCCTCACTGGATAAAGGGGAGGAGCCTAACATGGTAAAGGGGAGGGGTCTAATGTGGTAAAGGGGAGGAGTCTAATGTGGTAAAGGGGAGGAGCCTAACACTGTAAGGAGGAGGAGTCTAACACTGTAAATGGGAGGAGCCTAATGTGGTAAATGGGAGGAGTCTGACACTGTAAAGGGGAGGAGCCTAATGCGGTAAAGGGGAGGAGTCTAACACTGGGGAGGAGTCTAATGTGGTAAGGGGAGGAGCCTAACATGGTAAATGGGAGGAGCCTAACACTGTCAAGGGGATGAGCCTAATGTGGTAAAGGGGAGGAGTCTAACGTGGTAAAGAGGAGGAGCCTAATGTGGTAAAGGGGAGGAGCCTAATGTGGCAAAGGGGAGGAGCCTAATGTGGTAAAGGGGAGTAGCCTAACGTGGTAAAGGGGAGGAGTCTACTGTGATAAAGGGGAGGAGCTTACTGTGGTAAAGGGGAGGAGCCTAATGTCTAGTTATGGCCAATTTGTCGATATGCCCCGCCCCTTCGTACACTTTTTGGTCAATGGCGGCCATGTTTTTCAAGTTGTCCTACTGATCTTTTACGGGTATGTTTATTATAGTCCCCCGGGGCTTCACGAGAAATTTGGTGTTGTTACAGTAAAATTTCAGAAAGTTGTGGATAACACCCTGTTTTTTAGTTTATGCTAATTAGCTGGAAATATTCCCTGGCGGACTTATTTGGTCGCCTAGCGGAAATTCAAAAAACTGTATAATAGCACACCATTCGGGGTAGGGACGGACGTTCTGTGAAATGTTTGCGTTTCTAAGTGAAACAGTGTGGGAGGAGTAGCAGCTCGAAATTTGCGGCAGAAGTAAGAACAAGAACAAGAAGAAGAAGTATGGTGGAGAGTATTAAGAGCAAAACACTGACGTTATCATGCCAGGGCAATAGGTGGCGGTAATGTGTCACGTCACGTCAAACGCCATAGAAGAAGAGTGGTCAAAACTAAAGAGGAAATGGCAAAAGAAAAAACCAAAGCAGATGTATATTGCGCACCATATATGCCTATTGATTCTGCCTGCTATGTGCTGTAGTAAAGATAGGTCGCTCTTGAAACAATTAAGCCCCCCTGTGACCGCGAGTCTTGTCTTTACTCGCACGAATCATCATTCTCTGCAGCCGTCTCGGCTTGTGTTGTTTCTCTCTCACCGGCTCGCCGAGGCTCGGGCACGCTCGCGCTTCAGAACAGCGCCCTCTAGGGTCACACATTCTGACAGGTCACAGCTTTCGGTGCAACACTGGTTCACTCGTAAACTGAAATTCAGAGTCGAGGACAGCCCTACTGTGAAACATAAGCAGCCAAGGATGTATGAATATAATAAGTTTTTTAGTGCAAAACGATTGATAGCCGTTCAACTCTTGACTAAACTGTACATAGATACATGATAACACTGGTTTGGTTAATAAACTAGGGAGCGGTTGGATTCTGGGGCGAGGGCGTTTCGCCAAATTGTGTGACGTTTCGCCAAAATGTGTCCCCACCAATATGAACATCAAAGTTACGCCACTGACTGCATTTAATCCAAGCATTCAATAAACTGCGCTCCAATACAGACAGGTAAAAGTGAAGTAGCACACCGGACATTCTGATTCGATGAGGCAACACAGTACGGTGGGTCCGGTGGCTCATATTGAACAAACTGCATAATAAATGATCTACAAACACTACAAATATACTAAGCATTTGTTTTGTTCAAAAATAATTTGCGCATTCTAACGTTTAAGAACAGAGTAAGCGCCCTACAGAACCGACAGACTGTGTCTTCTCTTGAAATCTGCGGTGAAGCCTAATCATACATATATATATATATATATATATACATATATATATATTTTTTTAAGAGCCTGTCTGGTGGTGTTACCGGTAACACCAGTGTTGTTGCACGTGTATTACTCGGTATGAAAATGTCCACACCGCGGCAACCCTAGTACATGGGGAACGTCCCTGTAAATAAATGAAAATGTGTTGCCAATTAAGTTAAATGAAATAATAAGTTGCTGAATGGATACAAAAACATTATCAATATACAAGTCCTTAATAGTATTAAAACTAAGGTTTGACTGCCTAGAAAAAAGGAAGAGGAAAAACATGATTGGCAACTAGTGGGACATGTCGTGGAAACTGAAAATATCAGATTGTCCAGTTAAGATGAGAGTTGGCAATTAAATACCAGTTGACACAATATTCAAGTTTTAGTAAGTAAGATATTTGATTGCTTGCAAGCAGAGTCATCCAACTACATTCTCAATGGGTCTCATATATCAAACTTGCGTGGAAACTGGTGCAGATCCTGGCGCAAATATAGCCCTATGCCAGGTATCACGTGGGATTTATCAAACAGTCGTATCTCACCAATATCAGCGTACGCTAGACCATTATTGATATATACGGCGGCTGAAGACAATCGTAATTTGAATATCACGCCCCTATATTTTCTCAGTTTAGAGGCCTCGCCTATAGGTTTTACGACATATATAAGCGCATTACGGCAAAGAAGAGGAACTTCTCTGAAGTAGAAATTGACAGCATAACAGCGAAAGTATAAAAAATAAAGTTTCATTTCGGAGCATTAAAAGCGGCATCAAAGAACGCCAGAAGGCAGCAGTTAGGAAGGAAGTAACTGCTGCGGTCAACAGCGTTGGTGTTGACAAACGATCTCCAGCTGAGGATTGTGAATTTTAGGTGTACATCAGTGTTGTCGCTCAAATGATATAAAATAGCATTTACAGTTTTATGTGGCAATTTCTTAACATAGCCTAGGTGAAGAAAAAGTGGTCTGACTTAAAAATCGCCACTAAAAAAAGTGTGTTGCTGCTCTGAAATGCAACACCAACTGGTTGTGCGGGCATAATATAAGTGGCGGGGGAGAAAAAGACGCACCAACTGTCCGTTAGGTATATTAAACCTTTAACTTATTGTATCTTTCCTCCATGAACGTCTGCAGAGATTTGAATGACTAGAATGTATTGGCCCTTTCAGATAGCACTACTCTAAAGGGTTGACAGATGCGCTTGGCAAGACAGGTCAGCCCTCAGCTGCACAAGCCGGACCGGCAACCACCAGCTGTGAGCACCCACTGTCCTGCTCCACCAGCGCGACCCTGGACCCTTACTGCCGAGGTCCATGATCGGAAAAACAAGCCGAAACGTGACGGTTAATGGTGGAAATAAATCGCTTGCTTTAGCGATACATGAAACATTAAAAGAGAAACTCAAATCTCAAAAGTGCAACAAAGAAATAAATTGTTAAGCTGAATGTTGTGCACTGTATTTGTATCATAAAGAGCAGCGTACTACTTGCATAGCCTAAATATTTAATACTTAGGCTAACATTTTGGAAACGATGAATAATTGCAGCCCCCGTGCTGCAGAGTCCCCCCATCTCCTCCAAGTCGGAGCCAACTGCCTTTACGAGCCCCTATGCAGCGCTCCAGTGGACCAAAAGACTAGCTTGAATCAGCGCTCCTACTCAGTTTCACACCATAAGCTGCACATTTTTAAGTGATTAAGATGTTTATCTGGGTCAAGCAAACACTGCATTAGTATTATCTACTAACAATTGTCCAACAAAGTCATCGGCTACCCGGCACAGCCTTCGAGTCCATGCCGTTTACAAACTTGCGTACACGAGCTGAGAGCTGGCGTGGGATTTGAGCGTACCCTACGCTCACGTTCAAATTGATAAATGCGGAGGTTTGCGTTGAAATGTGCGTACACCCACTTTTCTGGTCTACGCACGGTTGATAAATGAGGCCCAATGTGACCGCAGATATGAATTTGAGTTGAGACAGTTTCTCTTAATCAGTATTCAGGATTAACACACAAACATTTGCATAAGTTACAAGGTCTAGACATAGTAAGTCATAACATACATATTTTGACGCAATCTTAGTCTCCAGTACCTACTATCTCAATCATAACAACCTTGCTTTGTCTTACACAAACTCAGGTCAGAACTTCTTGACAATTAGATCACTGAAGTTTCACAATCTATGGCAATATAATATATGTGTGTATGTATATATATATATATATATATATATATATATATATATATATATATATATATATATATATATATACAGACACATATACACAATACAACTTCATATATACTGTACATACAGTGGAGGAAATTGTAGACCTGAACAAGGCTGGAATAGACTTCAAGACCATTGGCGAGAAGCTGGGTGAGAAGGAGACAACTGTTGGTGCGATTATTCGGAAATTAAAGAAACACAAAATGACCATCAATCTCCTTGGTCTGGGGGTTCCATGCAAGACCTCACCTTGGGGTATCATGATCATGAGAAAGGGTAGAGGGATCAGGCCCAGGGAGGAGTTTGTTTATGATCCCAAGGCAGCTGGGACCACAGTCACCAGGAAAACCATTGGTAACACACTATGCCGCAATGGATTGAAATCCTGTAGTGCCCGTAAGGTCCTCCTGCTCAAGAAGGGACATGTACAGAACCGTATGAAGTTTGCCAATGAACACCTGAACGACTCAGAGAATGCTTGGGAGAATGTGATGTGGTCAAATTAGAACAAAATCAAGTTCTTTAGTATCATAGTGACTCACCATGCTTGGAAGAAGAGGAATTCTGAGTCAGAATTTCTGACTATGACCCCAAGAACACCATCCCCACAGTCACGCAGGGAGGTTGAAACATTATGCTTTGGGGGGATTTCTCTTCTAAGGGGACAGGTCGACTTCACTGCATCGAGGGAATTATGGATGGGCCGATGGGGCCATGTACCATGAAATATTGGGTGACAGCCCCACCCCCAGCTGCAAGATGGAGCCAACTGCCCTTACGCAGTCCAATGCAGCGCTCCAAAGTGGCCCAACTGAATCTGCGCTCCTACTCAGTTGAACACCATAAGCTTCACATTTATAAGTAATGAATATGTTTATCCTGGTCTGAACAAACCATGCATTAGTATGATCTACTAACAATTGTCTGACAAAGTCATAGGCTTCGCGGCACAGCCGGCTCTGCAAGTCCATGCTGTTAACAAACTTGCGTACACGAAGTGAGAGCTGGTGTGAGATTTGATCGTACCCTACGCTCGTATCCAAATTGATAAATGCCGAGGTTTGCGTGGAAATGTGCGTACAGTACACCCAATATTCTGGTCTACGCACGTTTGATGAATGAAGCCCAGTGTGTCACAAGGCAAACAAATGGGAAACATTCTCAAAGTAAGAGAGGGTAAGGTAATGAAACGCGAAGAAAGAATTTTACCACCACAATGTCTAAATAGCGACCTGAAAATAAAGCACCGTATTTTCCGCACTATAAGCCACACTGGACTATAAGCCGCAGGTGTTTTAATGCTTAATTACCATATGTAAGAGTTTGTGCACAGAGGGGATTGTCGGGAAAGAGATGGCTGCTTGAGGAAGCTCCCATTTATTAACATTTCAACAAACGAGTTGCATATTTGCATAACGTATTCAAGTGTTACCATTTAGTGCAATAGTACTAGCTACAGAACATATAATGTGCTGTGTAATTATTATATTATTAGCCGCACCGATATATAAGCCGCAGGCTCGAAAAATGGGGAAAAAGGCGCAGCTTATAGTCCAAAAATTACGGTAATATGCATCTTTCTACGCAAAGAAGTGCTGCATGTTGGTGCTGATGTTCCAGCCAGATAAGTGAAGAGCAAAGTGGTTTCTTCATATAATGACAGACAATGACACTTTGGACACTGACCCCTAAAAAGCGTCTCGGGAGTCCGTCGAAATGTACGCACGGATGAACGCACCACTGGCTCTACCGGTCCCGTTTTTTCATCGCGTTTCAAAGTGTAAAACTTCTGTGCTGAGAGCAGTTTTCCTTGTGTGAGTATGCAATGAACCGCAATAATGGAGAAAACATGCCATCAGTGGGTAATAAACAACTCATGAGGTTTAATAATGAATACTATGTTGCAGAATGTAGATAAATATATATATTCAGAACCTTTTTATTTGGCCATCAATCTGGCGTTTACGCACGCGTCGTTGAAAAATGCGTTAAAAAAAAACGATTCAGGTCACGTTTTCAAGCCTGGGGCCTATCGGAATTTTTTTTTTATTACAGTTTAAAAAATATATATATTCGGGGCTAATTAAATAATATCCGGGGCTGTAGCCTCGAATAAAACGCATTGATTGATGTCTTTTCCAGTGCGTAAAACGCTCCTTAACGCTTTTGGTGGGTTTTAGGGGTGACACTTCTCCTCTCTGTCTTCTAGGTTCACAGAGCGTGGCCCGCAGCATCCTGCTGGCAGCCTCAGTCCACTTGACCCCGGTGACTCTGGAGCTCGGCAGCAAGAGTCCGTGCATCATATATGGTGAGGTGAGCATCGCAGCTGCTGCCCCGCCGCCATGGGCAAAGTTCTTTAACGCGGGCCAGAGCTGCATAGCCCCGGACTATGTGCTCTGCTCGTTGGCCACTCGGGACGCCTTGCTGCCTGCACTGCGTGAGGCCCTGGAGGATTTCTATGGCACGGAACCTCAAAGCTCCCCTGACCTGTGTCGCATAGTGTCACCCCGACACTGGACACGCCTGATGGAACTGCTCCGGAGGTCCAGTGGCAGGGTTGTTCTTGGAGGAGAGAGCAATGAAGAGGACAAGTACATAGGTGGGTTAAGAAGCAGGAGTAGACTAAATCAGGAAGGTTTTGATTTTATTTAGAGAATACTTATGCAATCAGTAATGTCAGCATGCTTGCGACTTGCCATGGCAAGTGGCTCAATAGCCAAAACGAAGAGTAGGAGAGAGAGTGGGCAGCCATATCTTGTTCCTCGGTTAAAGCTGCAGTTGAGAGTTTCTCAACGCTACCTGCTGCAGCTCCTCCCTTCGAACGACAGCTATGCGCGTTCATGTTGATCCTAATCTAGCGCTTCATCATTTTGTGTCAAAAATGGTTCAAAGCGCCCAACGCACCTAACCCGCTGGCCCTAAGGGTCCTGTGTTCTGACCCCCAGACTGTGTTTTAATCTAACTGGTTCTATCTGTCATTTGAAAGTTATTATTGAATATGAATTATATGTTGTATTTGATCAGAGTTACTTTCAAGTGTTTAGAAAAATGTGTTGCTTACTTGACCAAACCCCATGATTCTGTTACTAGTCCGACATTAATTTTGGAATATTTGGTTTTCATATTTTGGTGAATTCCCGCCAAAATGAGGAAGCCATAGGCTTGCGAGTTGGTCATTTCCAAGTCTTCCCAAGTTCACTTGCACCCCTCTAAAATGATCATCTAAAGTACAATATTTTGTATGGCGATGGTGACGCTACAGAACAGGTCAATTCACTGATAGGTTTCATTATCAAGGGGTTATTTATGTATTCAACAAATAAACACAAAAACTTGGTCAACAATTTTCTGTAAATCATTTTCTGGAGGCAAATATCCCTGGGGTCAGATTGACCCCAAGGGTGAAATGTGTTAGTAATATTTGAGGATAACAGGAGGGTTAAAATAATCATATTTTCACTGCCCTTCGTCCTGAATAAATTCTGATAATGTCCATTGCTAGGAAACATCCTGAATTAATGGGAAATGTGTACAATTCATGGATAAATCATTTTAGCTCGCTTAGCAATGCAAAAGTGTTTATATTTCAGTTTGGGTGGTTTTTTGGTTTCATTGAGTATTCGTAAAATGAGGTTAATGCACAAGTTAAGATTGCTTAGTTGACCACTGTAAACAAATTCACTGGAGGGGCTCCGAATCAGAATCAGAAGTCTTTATTTGCCAAGACATGTAAACATGTTTGGAATTTGTTTCGCACAGGAGTTTGCAACAGGACAGGTGCATGACAGGACAAGACAAAACCAACAAAATAGTGCAAAATGAGTAAATAATAAAGAAGTGCCAAAATGCCAAGAGATCAGTGATTGGGTACGACAGACCATTAGGTCACTGAGTGGGGAGACAGGTCAGGGGGGCAGTTGCATTTAGGAGTCGGATGGCCGTGGGGAAAAAGCTGTTTGAATGTCTAGCTTTTAGAGCCTTTAGTGACCGCAACCTCCTGCCTGAAGGGAGCGGGGCGAAGAGACCGTGGCCTGGGTGTGCGGGGTCAGCCATGATCTTCCTGGCCCTCCCCAGAGCCCTGCTGTTAAACAGGGGGCAGCCAATCACCCTCTCCGCCGAGCGTATCACCCGCTGCAGCTTTGCCTTGTCCTTGGCCGCTGCAGCGGGGAACCAGGTGATGATGGCGGAGGTGATGATGGACTCTATGATGGTCGTGTAAGAATTCACCAGCATGGATTTTGGCAGTTTGAATTTCCTGAGCTGCCTCAGGAAAAACAAACGTTTTTGGGCCTTTTTTGTGAGGGCATCGATGTTTGGCCCCCACTTCAGGTCCCGAGACAGCGTCACCCCGAGGAATCTGCAAGACTCCACTGTGGCGACTGGGGTGCCTCCCAGTATGATTGGAGGGGAGGCGGGGTTTCTCCTGAAGTCCACTATTAATTCCACTGATTTAAGAGCATTTAACTCTAAGTTGTTTTGGTTGCTCCAAGAAACCACCAAGTCGATCTGGCTCCTGTAGGCAGCTTCATCCCCCCTGGAGATAAGCCCTACCAGTGTGGTATCGTCCGCGAATTTAAGGAGCTTGACCGACTGGTGGCTGGAGGTGCAACAGTTGGTGTATAGGGAAAACAGAAGGGGAGACAGGACGCAGCCCTGCGGGGAACCGGTGCTGATCGACCTCGGCTCGGAGATGTACTTCCCGAGCTCACCCCGCTGGGTCCTGTTGGACAGGAAATCAGTAATCCACCTGCAGGTGTAGTCAGGCACCTGCAGCGCAGAGAGCCCACTCTCCAGTATAGGTGGCAAGATGGTGTTAAACGCCGAGCTGAAGTCCAGGAACAGAATTCTGGCGTAGGTCCCTGCAGTGTCCAGATGTTCCAGGACGTAGTGTAGAGCCATGTTGACCGCGTCTTCCACGGACCTGTTGGCCCTATACGCAAACTGCAGGGGGTCTAGGAGAGGGTCTGTGATGGACTTCAGGTGGACAAGGATGAGGCGTTCAAAGACCTTCATGACCACATTGGTCAGGGCAACGGGTCTGTAATCATTTAGGCCTGTGATCCTCGGCTTTTTGGGGACAGGAATGATGATGGAGGCCTTGAAGCAGGCTGGGACCTGGCAGTGCTCCAGGGAGGAGTTGTGATGTCACAGAACACCGGGGACAGCTGGTCAGCACAAAACTTCAAGATAGAGGGTGAGACAGCGTCTGGTCTGGCCGCCTTCCGGGGGTTCTGCCTCTTGAACAGGCGATTCACCTCTCTCACTGAGAGAGGTGTGGGCGGGCAGAAGGGGTAGGGCACAGAGGGGAAGGATGGGGAAAGGAAAGGAAGAGGGAGGGGGAGGGGGGGCAGGAGCAGAGGGGGCAGACTGTTGCTCAAATCGGCAGTAAAACTTATTCAATTCGTTAGCAAGGAGAATGTTACCTGTGGTCTGAGGGGGTTTTGGTTTGTAGTTGGTGATTTGCACTCAGCACCGTGCCATTAGCCTGGCTCCGCCCGCCTACCTACTTCTGCCCAAATTTAATTTTCCCTTCAGTAGTCAGTCGGGCTGGGGTGTATTAGTGAGATCCTGCTTGTCCAGAGCTTTGGATGTCCACTCAGCGAACAGAGCGAGTGGCTGAAAACGATGACGTCGAAGTTGCGCTCCAGTTTCAGTTGAATGCTGCGTTCCTTTATACTCGGAACTCGGAAATGTCCGACTTGGTAGTTCCGACCTGTCTGTTTTCCAATGCATCTGCTCGGGAAAGTATGGACGCCTACAACCTTTCTCATCCAAATAACTAAACGTTAGGCTCTAGCAAGTTACCGCTACAGTACCGGTAGATCCATAGACTAGAATATGTAGTGAAGTCGAGGCCCCAGTTTCCATTACAACTGGAACACACCGTCAGAAGCCGGCTCATGACATACGCTCACGACCAAACGTTAAAGGTTGTTACATACTCCGCGAGAAGAAAGAACAAATGCCAGACAGAGCTATGAAGAAAATGACGGCCATTTTCTTTCTCAGCTCTGCCTAGCTGTTCCGCAGCTTGTTCCCGACACATCACCTGGGCCGAACTTTCTTCTCGCAGCTTGTCCGAGAACTATTGTGTGATTGGTCAGCCTGAAGTCAATGAGGAAAGCGGGAGGAAATCAGCTGGCGTTTACTAGAGTCAATTACCATGGTAACAATGCGCTCAAGCAAGAGAGGTTCGGGTTGTTGAGTTCTCGTGAAGTATGTAATGTCAGACCAGAAAGAGCTTCGCAGCTCTGTCACCCAGAACTTTGTTCTTTCTCTTCTGCGGAGTATGTAACAGCCTTAAGCGATTGGTTGGTTGATCCAGAGTGGCACTGGGCAGATCCAATAGTTTTAAACTTCAACAGACACCCGCCTCCAAGTGAGTGAATTGCCACAAATAGAAGAAGTTCCAAAACCTTCTTGTTCAAATGAAATGAAGTACCGATGGTCTGGTCGCACCAGGCTACCGTGCCATAACCGTAAGTCGAAAAACAGATTTATTAAAAAAAAATTTTTTAAATGTTTTCATATCTTTTTTATATTCATAGCAATCCTAAAGGTTGTCAAGTAGTCTGAATCCCTAGCTGCCCCACACCTGGTACAAAGCCATAATAAAGCTATGTTATCAGTAAGCCTCTCCAAGGCCCAGGAAAAGGCTCTGAGAATATACCAGCGCTTAAAGCGGCAGTTGAGAGTTTTTTTGATTGTATTGTTTTGGGTAAAATCATAATAGCTATTCAGCTATATGTAGGTGAAGTGGTCTGAAAATATTTTTTATCACTTTGCTCCCCTGCCTCTGTGTGCTGCCCCAAAATTGCCACGGCTCATGTTAATTTTGACTAACTAGAGCGAGGTCAGATTCTCCGTTCTTGGCTGGCTGGGACCTTGGCAACGACGTTGATGCGTCAGCTTGGGCGTGAGCCGCCACAACCCTAGCAGTCTGACACTAGCCTACTGCTTGAGGCCAAGGCTACTTCGGCGGACAGCAAGTAGCAATGTCTTCACAAACGAACCCTCAATTTACCATTCCCATACTAACAACTAACACCGCAAGACAGGCAAAAACGAGGAAAGACTAATATTGAAAAGACCATGAAAGGGAGACGGAGAGCTGAAAAAGTACACCAGCCATGTCTTCTTTGTCTCTATCACACATCACATCTTCCGATCATGGCTCCGCGACTTTCAAAATAGTTTAATAAATCTAGCTTTTTTTTTCTGGTGTTATTGAGACTTTTTCGCCAAAGGTGAACATCATCTCTTCTCAACGGTAGGCTGGAGCACTGACACGCACCCCGCTCCTCGCGCAGCAGCCCCGAGCTGGAGAGGTGTATCTCCCTGCTCTGACCGCAGCTGGCAGGGCTGCTGCGCGAGTGACCGGGCCGTCTGTCAGTGCTCTGTGACGGGGACGGCCGGGTGGCTCCCGCTGCCTGGAGAAGCGTTACAAGTGATATTTGCTTGGCGAAAAAGTCACCAATAACACCAGAAAAAAAGCTGGATTTGTCAATTGTTGCTGTTTTGAAAAAAAAGTAGCCAGGGGGGTTGAAAAGTCGCTAAATATAGCGACAACATCGCTAAGTTGGCAACACTGCCCGAGCAGCCCCTCCCAGCTGCAGTCGTATAGGAGCATACACACACACCTCTCCGCCCTGTTACAATTAGTTTACATTCAGTTCTGGCAGCAGTTACAGCTACTTTTGTTAGGCCTACCACAGCACACACTTAAAATGATTTTAAGCTAACATACATGGTATGTCTGTGATTAAAATGTATGCTCAATATGTACGTATGTAGTTATCATTATACTAATGTTTAATCACCGCTGTAGTGGACATGGTGTTTGTCTCCTGTCATCAACTGAATTCACATGAACGGGCGTAGTTGTCGGCTGAAACGGCTGAAAACGATCAACTGCAGCTTTAAGTGAGTCATATAATCACATATAATCATGCAATGAAGCACGAAGAGTATTATCACCCTATAACCTTATGCAAGCTAAAAGCAAGAGATTAAAAATGTAATGAATGATCATATTGCCATGAAATGGTTGATTGAAGTATTATTGAGTGAAGTATTGTGTATTGTGTTGATTTACGAAACAGTAAGTGTGTAAGAATATATTAAAAGAGTGTATAAGAATTGTTGACACACCCACACACACACCCACAGGGATACGCGTCTGACCTATCAGAGCCTACAGAGACTATCAGGAG
Source organism: Hyperoplus lanceolatus (assembly GCA_026929865.2). Classification (NCBI taxonomy): domain Eukaryota; kingdom Metazoa; phylum Chordata; class Actinopteri; order Uranoscopiformes; family Ammodytidae; genus Hyperoplus; species Hyperoplus lanceolatus. Next base: position 1,606,665 of record CM049415.1, on the reverse strand, counting down.
CCTTTTAGGAAGTTTCCCAAAAGACAACAAAGAGTTAGAAAAAACTGAGGGCTGTTGTAGTATAAAAAGGCATGATTTGCGGAGAAAAGTTTGTTAAGTCACAGCCGACTCGCGGACGGAAGCAAGCTGGACCTCGGATCGACCACCCCAGGAGAAGCAAGCTACGACCGAAGAAAAATACTTAGTCTCTGGAAAAGACTTAGTCTCTGAAAAAGACTTGGCCCTGAAAAAGACCCTAGCCTCTGAACGAGACAGAGAAAACAGAAAGCAAGCAAGACATCGCAGGACTTAGAGAACCTTCAACATCCTTCTTCAGCTGAATCACAAGAGGACCGACCACAAGAGCGCTTAACCACTTCCCAAAGCTGAAAAGGACATTTGAGAGAACTTCGTTTCAACGCTCACACTGTTGACTGGTGAATCAAGGTCGGACAGCTGGAAGGATCGGAATGCTGAGTCTGGCGAAACTCCCCTTCCAAGGTCGGACAGCTGGAAAGGGGATCGAATGCTGAGACTGGCGAGACTCACCCTCCTCTCCTCTCAGGAGAACTTTCTGAGACTTTGTACAAAGTTCGGGAGGATCTCCGCGCAGTTCCCTGACAACGGTGAAGGCGAGGTTGCTCGTCAAGGCGGACTTCCCTCTGCCTCTCCACATCAAAACGGACATTCATTATTCCCTGCTTCAGCTCTTAATACATTGAAGGATAGAGATTAGACGATAGAGTAGGATGTTTTATGTGTAAAACCAATCAAAGTAAGTAATCATTTTTGAATCTGAATTGAGCTGTATGCCTGCCTTTTAATAGCAATAAAAAGCATCATTTAATCCTACATTTAAGATTTCATTGTGGACATTTGATCATTTAGCTTCTTAGAGTATGGAAGATTTTATTGGACTTTATTATCTGTGAAAGCAAAACAGTTTTGTAAAAGCACAGAAGACAATTGACAAGTGCATAACAGTTTTGTAAAAGCACAGAAGACAATTGACAAGTGTGTATCATGATTCACACGTATTTCACTATCCACAAACCTGTAATTTTTGACTTGCAAATATGTAGAACTTACTCTGAAAATACAAAGTCATATTTACGCATTTACTGATCTGTTTTTGTTTGTGAAAAGGGATTTTGCATATTTGTGGATTGCCTCCTGTGAGTTTGTGAGCCACATTACATTTTTACATAATTTTGTCCAATTTCTACCACCGAGATTCAGAGGTAGAATGCTCACAAATGTGAAGTGCAATCATTTGTAAGTGTGTAATTGTGTTTTGTAAAGTTATATCCACACAAAGAAAAAAAGTGACTTGCAAATGTGTAGAACTTACTCTGAAAAATACAAAGTCATATTTACGCATTTACGGATCTGTTTCTGCTTGTGAAAAGGGGTTTGCATATTTGTGGATTGCCTCCCCTGTGAGTTTCAGGAGCCACATTACATTTTTGCATAATATTGTCCAATTTCTACCACCGTAGATCTGTAGAAAAAAACTCACAAAAGTGAGGTGCTATAATTTGTGGGTGTGTAATTGTGTTTTGTAAAGTTATATCCACACAAAGAAAAAGTGATTTAAAAATATGTAGAATAGCTGTAAATGTGTATTTTAATTTTGCATAATTTAAAAAAAATATTATGCAAATAGTTTCACCACAAAAAAAGACATGTCAACTACTATTTACGCATTTACGCAACTATTTCTACACATGAAACTGGCTCCTGCATATTTGTGATCGTCTTGTGTGCTTAATGAATATTGTCCCATTCGTGCCGCAGAGATCTGCAAAATGAGGTCTGTAAAATGAGATCTGTATTTTTTAATTTGTAACTTTAGGTGCAGTTAGGGACAGGTCCACCAGCAGATGGCGGCAAACTCCCGGCACAGCCTTTATATACTATTTATGGGCGAACCACATGGCCCCCTTGACCAATCAAAGGAGCTTGTTTAGGGGCGGCCACCTCATTGGTTCATTTGGAGGCCTGTCACGCGAACAGAGGAGGAAAAAAAAGCTCTCAGTCTCCACAGCAGCTCAAGATCAGGCTCGAGTTCGTCGGACATTGTTCCTCGTGAATGAGCAGGAAAGCAGCTGGCTGCAGACTAGCAGAGCTGAGTATCGGTGATAAGAGAGGTATGTTGTTAAGCTGACCCACCATTATACTATCATACAGTAGTTTGTGCGCTGGTCACCTGCGAGGGTAATCAGCATTTCTTGCTAGGCTATTTAGCGAGCTAGCTGACATGTTACACTAAAGCATTATTATTTGAGTCTTTCGCCATCATTTTTAGCACAGCTTCTCCCTTTCATATAATATTTCAATTGTAATACAACAATATGCCAACTAATTAGATGGTCATTTAAATGCAGGCTATACATGTGTGCAATGACGGATTACCGCATGGGCAAAATGGGCACATGTCCAGGGCCCTGGCCAATAGGGGGGCTCCTACTTTTTTTTTTTTTTTTTTTTTTTTGTAATTAAAAACATTTTGACGGGGTTTCCCTCCTCCCCTGGAAATGGGTCAAAAAGTCGGGTCGCTTTTATATTCGGGGTCTTATATTTCGTCGGGATGTGTGCGCGCTGGAGAAAGAACGATGTGTCTTGAGAAAAAAGGCACGGAAATACAAAGAGCCCACCACATCCCCACACTGAAATCAAAGCCTTGACTCATTATGGTGCGAGTCAACGTGTCAGGGGCACGAATCGGCACAGCGATCGACCTACAGTGGCTTTTCTGCTGTGGCAGTTGTAGTGAGGAGAGTTTGCCAAGTGCGCCCGTAATGTTCAGATTTTATAGATTGCATCAAAGCCCTTAGGACAATAAGAATGAGATCGCTTTTTTTAACCGATGTCCATGCTTAGGTGGTGATTATATTAACTGTGTCGGCTGTGTCACTTTACAGTTAGTCGGCAGTGAGATTGGGGATTGGGGTATCCAGGCTCGGGACATGCAATCGGATCGCGGAGCCTGTCACCCGCCTGTCCCCTCGACACCCGTTAACGTGCAGGAATACCCTGTGATCAATTAGTCTTAAACCACAGTGTGTCTGCACGGCGGCTCACACTGGCACGGTCTCACTGTGAACGACACCAACACAGCGTTTCACCGGGTGACGCGCTGCTTCGCTCAGACATTGAGTGTAGGCTCCGAGGGGGGCAAGGGTGGACCAAAAAGCAGGCGCAGAGATCTTACAATGGCAAAAATTCTGCTCGCGTCGCATTCGGTGTGAAGTTCCTGCCCTGGTCTAACTGTCTAGTAGGCTCAGGCGCAAAGAGTCTCTTTCTTGCGCAGCACCAGAGAGCTTTTAGAATTGTATTTCACTTCTTTCTCTCTCTAGGCTGCGCTGCATTATAATGTGTGTGATTGTGGATTGCACGGTGTGCTAGTGCGTGTATTTGCGTGTTGGTAGGGGTCCATGGCAGGTTTGTGTCCAGGGCCCGTGGGTCATGTTAACTGTCCTTGCATGTGTGGGGCAGCTACTCTAAAAAAAAACGTTTTACTCTTAGTAATATGTGTGTTGGTCACTTGTGTATCTAGTAACTGGTGCTACAGGGTTAAAGTGATAGTATTGTGAGTTTGGTGCAGTTAAAGAATTGCAGTAACATTGCCAAAGTATTGTGATCATGTTTCATAACTTTTTATGCACTTCAGGGGAGATTGCCATTAAAATAATTTAGCATAGTAAAAAAAACATGATTAGCGTCACCTTGTTTATTTTTATATTATCCATAGTTTACAAGCTGTCAAAGAAAGGTACTACAAGCCTCCCCTGACTGTTATGGTGCTGTCAGCTGGACCTGCTTTTACATACAATAATGCTAAGAATACCAGGAGCCAGTACTGTAATGAGATTTTAATTAAAACATGCATACTCATATGACACATGGTTGTGTAACCTATAATGTTATGGACATTATTGTAACAGAATGTACCTTTCCCCATTTAGGAAATGCTGCTGAATCGTTTTCTGGACTGGCTGCACTACAGACCATCAAGCCCTGGACCTGGACCATATCCACTTCATACTGTCATGGGACCAAGCCAACCTCAAATCACAAGCAAGGACTAGTGACAGTGCACTAACCTTATGCTCATTAAGTGGTTATCCATGAACATTTTGACTTTGTCTATTTTATGTAAGTTGGAAAATTACAGAACTAAACATGTGAATGTTTTGTGAACTCATAACTTTGTTTTACTACTCTTACGGCCTCTGCACACATCCTGGGTCTACCTCTGGAGCGCGTCGCGTTACCTTACTGCTGCCTCTCTCTTTTCTTGGACACACATGGAACGTCTCAGCTGCTGCTGCTTCTAAAAGCCCTACATAGAGTTGTCATAGATAATTCCCATTAAAAATGAAGTTATTTCGTGTCATTTATGATGCATATGATTTATATTGAGTCTAATATTGAGTCTGGACAGTAATCTGTGCGCCCCATTGCCTTTTTTTTGCTGACAAACCAGGAAATGGTGAAACTACAGTGAAAGCTGCCGGTACGAAGTCAATATGACTCTCAGCAGAGTATTTCTCTATCAGTTAAAGCAGAGAGACCCGAGAGAGACGCGCGGCTCTCAGACAGAAACAGGCTCCTCCTCCTGAGGTAAAGGGGAGCGTCGCTGCAGACGTGCCTCCGACGTGCATCAGCAGTGCGTCTGAGGTTGGATGTGTGTCCGCTCTAGGTTGATTACACGGTCAGTGACAAAAAGTCAGACGCAGACGTGAGGTAGACGCGCAGTAGAGGCAGGATGTGTGTGGAGGCCGTTAGTTGTAGTTTTCTAGAGTTATCCAACCCCACTGTCATCATGCAGTTTTATAAACGATAACTACATTCTCTGTAACTCCTATGATGACCGGGCAAGCGTAGGTTTCATGTTTGCATGTGGATGAAATGGGATGTTGCCTTTGAACCACCTCCACTCACGTCAGCCATGGGAATCTCCCATCCAATCTTGTAGAATTTGACAGCTATTCTCAGCTGCTCTGGGACAGTGGAAGTGAAAACGACTAAAGAAATCAACACTAACAATGATCAAAGCACTGGAAACATCATTTACAACTGCATGCTATGTAGACAGATGTTCTGCTAGTTTGACAATATGGTAGAACAAAAGTGACTTGCTCTGACATGGCATTGTTAATGGGTGCAACTATTATATTGCACACTTGTATTTTATTTGTTCTAGGTGCTAATTCTTTTTTGCTGCTGGGCGCGTTTCACAGTGTTACATTGCTTTGTCGTGTACTCCTGCCTGCTTGTTTATTTGATGTATTTCTTTACTTTTTATCCATCTCTATGGACCTATTTGTGAACCAAAAGTAAAGATTGATTGATATCACTTGAATGGGCACATATTTGTTGCTGTGGGTAAAGTTCACTTTGTCAATGGGTCAAACCACATATCAGTACACCTGTACCAAATAATAATTGTGTTTTTATATCCTATACATCCAGAATGTATTGATGTGATAGGACCTTATATTTTATGGTGATTTTCCCTCTTACAGCATGGAGGTGAGCCAGTCATTGAAGGTGAGACACTGCAGGGGAATAGATATGCTATATTTGTAGATATCTTGAAACTTTTCCAGTTGATTAAGCATTAAAAATTTTATTACCATTTGTTCAGAAATGCTTAATAAGACTCTATTCTGACTGCAGAGATGCTAATTTACGGAAAGGGGTGCATAAAGGGCAACTAGTGAGCGCTTGTAAAGTTGTTGCGAAAGTCCTAAGCCCTCACTGAATTAGCAGTCATGCACCTCAAATTCCTTGAGTCTAGGGTGGACATTGGGATTAAGCCACTGTCATCTTGGATTTATTTATTTTTTTTCCCCCTGCACATAACCTAGCTGAACCTAGATCATAATACTGCCCCCACAGGATTGTACAGTAGGCCCTAGGCAAGATGTGAGCATCACTTCATCCACCTCTTCTACTCCTGATGCACCCATCACTCTGAACAGAGTCAATCTGGATTAATCAGACCACACAACCTTTTGACTTGCTCAAGAGTCCAATCTTTTTGTTTCTAGAGGGTGTTATAAGGTCCGCCATGCAGCAGGGACTGACAAACTCCACGGTTTCACATAAACATCCACACCATTGCATGAGATTCCCTCAGTGGATTTATCGCTGCCTTTGGATTTAGTTCGTGATTATTTAAAGAATTTGGTTATCCATAGTCATTGTGTTTTGTAGCTGCAGTAGATTGTATGACATCAGTTTGTACAAGCAGGCAGGAGGCAATTTGTTACATAAATAAATGTAACGCCTGTGAACAGGGCAAGCAGCAAAAAACACTATCCCCTAAAACAAATAAAATACAATATTTTTCAATCACTTAACCATTTTCAAACTAGCCGAATGCGTCTGTATCATGCATGCAGTTACTCAATTATCTCCGTTTCCAGTTCTTTGGTAATTGTTAGTACAGTCCTTAATGCTTGCACTTCCACAAGCTTTAAATGGTCACTCTGGATTGGCTGAGATTCCTTAGGCTGACATGAGTGGAAGCAAGCGGAACATCCCACTTCATCAACATGCAAAACATGAAACCATATGCTCCGTCTTTATAATACGTAATTATTTTGGGACACAATCTTAATTTTTTAGGTAGCCTATACTGCCTCCAGTTGTGGCAGTCTCACTCTCATCTCATAATTCTTATTCTTTGGCAAAAATAAATAAAATACAATTATTGTGAATTATTTTATTCTGAAAGGTTTGCCCTGAAGAAGAAAAAACTACACTTTTACAATTTTATTCTGAAGGGTTTGCCTGGATGTCTTGCTGCTATGTTGACTGACGGTAGCTTGTTGTTGCTAACAGGTGGGAAGATGTCGTCCTCTGCCATGGCGTTGGGACGCCGGTTCCAGGCCTTCTGTCCGGCTGGTTTCACTTCACTGACCCGGAAAAGTGCACCTGTTCCTGGGAGGAGAGTACACTCTCACACAGGTACAGAACCGGAGCTACAGATAGCAGGCTAATGTTAGCATCACACTGCTGCAAGTGAGCTGTGTGTGTGTGTGTGTGTGTGTGAGTGAGTGAGTGAGTGAGTGAGTGTGTGTGTGTGTGTGTGTGTGTGTGTGTGTGTTTGTGAGTGTGTGTGTGTGTGTGTGTTGTGTGTTTGTTTGTTTGTTTGTTTGTGTGTGTGTTTGTTTGTTTTTCTGTGTGTGTGTCTGTGTGTTTGTTTATGTGTGTGTTTGTTTGTTTTTGTGTCTGTGTCTGTATGTTAGTGTGTTTGAGTGTGTGTGTGTGTGTGTGTGTGTGTGTGTGTGTTTGTTTGTTTGTTTGTTTGTTTGTTTTTGTGTGTGTGTGTGTGTGTGTGTTTGTTTGTTTGTTTGTTTTTGTGTGTGTGTGTGTGTGTGTGTGTGTGTGTGTTTGTTTTTGTGTGTGTGTCTGTGTGTTAGTGTGTGTGTGTGTGTGTGTGTCAGCTCTCAACAGTAACGCAGACACCACCACCTCAGCAATGATTAATATACTGAACACTTTATAACTCTGTTAATGTGTCATTGACCCACATTTACTACATATAAAACTAAACACAAACTTTTCCTAGCTGTGTCAGTGAAGCTAGCTGCTATGAAAATATACAAATATAAATTAGACAAATAACAAGAGAAACGTTATTATTAATTTTAAAGAAACTACACTATACTATTAAAATATTAATACAGTAAATTTTATAATATTACGTCATTATTTTGTGAAAGTTTATTATTATTCTGAGGTATTTAGTTTCCATTACAAGATATAAAGTTATTACTTTGAGACACAATATTTATTTTGAGATATTTATTCACTATTTTAACCTAAATCTGTTTCAAAATCAGTTTTAAAGAGCCCAAATATCTCAGATAGCCAGTTGCTTTAGTGGGCTTCACGGTCTGTATGCTAATATAAAGCCGTTATAATTAAGTTAAAAGTAGATTTTTTTTTAGATATTATTCTATGTTATCTTTGTGTGAAAGTTTCTCATTACAATTTATTATTAATATTATTTTCCAATTCAGTCTGCTCCTGTCCTCATTGGCCAGATCTCAGTTAAAAAATATATTTTAATCTAATTGAGAGTTACATGGTTAAAGTGTCTATGAGGAACTTTTAAATATTTCTGAAACAGTCTAATTTTTCCTCTGATGATCATAAATTACATTTAACAGCAAACGAGACCATCAGTGCAAAGAATGCTATTTTTATATAGTTTATCTTAATGCCTTTGTCATGGGTATACGCTCACCCAGTAACAACAGAACAGCTGGCGTGGTAAAAACACTACTGCTTTAGTCCAAAAGGGGGCGCTAGAGTTAACACACACAGAAAGTTCCTCATAGACACTTTAAATAAAGGTTCTAACTCTGTTGTGTTGATCTGATTAACAGGAGAAAACCTTCGACCTCTAGATGGCGTCAGAGTGTTAGATTTGACAAGGTGAGAGTATTCTTTGAATTATTTGAAAGATTAATTTTTTTAGATTTAAATTAACTTCACCGATGGAAATATGAAGGATGTATTGAACGCTGAGATCCTATGTAGTATAAATGTGCAAACATTTTAGAAATCGGTTCATCCTAGCCTGAGAAAAGGCAGAAAGAGTGTTTTATGGTCTCACTGTCTAACCATACATTTTACCATGTATGACATCACATATGGTAAAATGTAGGGGGTTAGGATTAACAGGACAGCTGGGCCAAGGGAAGACTGAGGGAAGAAAAACCTCTTTCATTTAATTATAATAATGATTTTATAATGATAGAACACCGGTTCCATATGGATGAAGTATTCCTTTAAATATTGTTCATTCCCCTCTCTGCCCCATTTCCTCTCTGTCTCTCTGACCTGTCTAGTAATAATAGTTAAACAAAATAAAAAAATATTGTGATTTTTCTCCAGAGTTCTGGCCGGACCCTTTGCCACCATGATCCTCGGAGATCTGGGAGCAGAAGTTATCAAAGTGGAGAAGCCGGGTGAGTCTATATTTAGTCTGATGAATATTTATTGATTTATTTTTCATTCATACACATTCACCCTGCGTTCCAAATCTCCTCTTTCTTTTCTCTATTCTACATACTGCATCTGACCAATTAAAACAATCTAGTTAACATGCAATATGCTACAACTGGGACATACTTTAACTTATTTATTCCATCCTAACATGGCTCCTTGAACTTGCCTCTTGCTTATATATCCGTCTCATCGCTGGTTGTTTTCACTGGGAGGCTCAGTTCATGTGATGTGTAACTTCTGCTGCAGTGGGAGCTCCACAGCGCCTTTTTCTGTCCGAGTAAGAGTGAAGGATTGTGGGAATTGTGGTTTTCTGATTCAGGTGCGGGTGATGACACCAGAGCTTGGGGTCCTCCGTTTGTTGGAGAAGAAAGCGTCTACTTCCTCAGCGTCAACCGCAACAAAAAAGTAGGTCAACACCTGCACACGCTGTAAATATCAGTCTTAAATCAAATAATCTAAATTTTAGGCCTTAAAGGTCGCTACGAGGAACCTTTAAATATTTCTGAAACAGTCTCAGGTTTTGTCCTCTGATGATCATAAATTACATGTAACAGCAAACGAGACCATCAGTGCAAAGAATGCTATTTTTATATAGTTTTTCTTAATGCCTTTGTCATGGGTAATACGCTCACCCAGGAACAACAGCTGGCGTGGTAAACACACTACCACTCACCCTAACGAAAACGAAACATATTACATTTCAGAATAGTTTTAATTATCAAAGATCTATCTTTAGCTGGTAAACTGCTCGTCTTGGTTTAGAAAAAGGTTGTTTGTATTTTGTTATATTTTTCAATAAAGCTTTTGTATTATTAACTGAACACTGGCCTGGTTAACTTCTGTGTTTATTGTGTGATTTCAGAGTATAGCTGTCGACCTGAAACATCCCAGAGGAGTGAAGGTCATCCAGGAGGTACGGAGAGAACGAAGGAATAATATGAGGAAAAAATATAAATACAATATATTATTTAAATTTTTTCAACACTTTTTATTTTATTGAACAAGAGAGGCAAAGCAAAACATCTGTTAAACTTAGTGTATTTTATGTCCATTGTTTTAACCTGTCTGTCTGTCTGTCTGTCTGTCTGTCTGTCTGTCTGTCTGTCTGTCTGTCTGTCTGTCTGTCTGTCTGTGTGTATGTCTGTCTGTGTCTGTGTGTCTGTGTCTGTGTCTGTCTGTGTCTGTCTGTCTGTCTGTCTGTCTGTCTGTCTGTCTGTCTGTCTGTGTGTGTGTGTGTGTGTGTGTGTGTGTGTGTGTGTGTGTGTGTCAGCTTGCAGGAGTGTGTGACGTGCTCATAGAAAACTATCTTCCAGGAAAACTTCATCAGATGGGTTTGGGATTCGAACAGCTCAACACACTGAACCCACAACTCATCTACTGCTCCATATCAGGTACACACACACACACACACACACACACACACACACACACACACACACACACACACACACACACACACAGCCGTTAACTGTTAACAGGCGGCGTGCGCTGCTGGCACACACTTATATGACAGCTGGATAATCGGAACTTTTATTACTCAGAAACAACACAATAATAATTGGTGGTTTTATGGACATTTGAGGGCAATTCTTTGAATCATTCTTCCCAGAAACTGATTCACTCCCTTTATCTGAATCACACTGCAGGTGAATAGTTTGTATGGTGTGTGTGTGTGTGTGTGTGTGTGTGTGTGTGTGTGTGTGTGTGTGCGCGCGTGTGTGTGTGTGTGTGTGTGTGTGAAACTTTGCCAGTTGAATACTGAAATGTCTGAATATCTAACAAGCTATGTGTAAATGTTCATCTCTTTTAAAAAACTCAAATCTAGTTGTGATAAAGCCAGAGATCAAATCTTTATTTTATTTTTACAACATATAAGTGCCCGCAGTTTTTACAGAACAGATTTTGGTTACAGCCTTTTTTCATATCATAAACCATAACAATGCTTTGTACAGGTTTTAAAAATGCATTTTCAGCATGTTTTTAAGATGTATGAGACATTTTCTCATAAATCAGACAACATAATAGCAAATCCTTCTGTATTATTGTTTGAGGTCATACTTCTTAGTCATCTGCATCTGACTTCATTTTTACTTTATCACTTTACAAAAAGAATTATGTAATTTAGTAACCTGGCTGAGTGAGAGTGTGTGTGTGTGTGTGTTATATAGTGTGCTATTTCCAGTAAATGATGTAGATGACACAAAACTAACCTTGTTTAAATAAGGAAATGAGAATGTATGAAGATGTATGACTACACATTGATTCTAAGCAGGGTTTTTAGACTTAATATGGACAGTTTTCAGTGTGTTACAGTCCTTCAATACAATGCACAATACTACAGGAGGATTTGTTCATATGTTGATCATTGTCTGATCTACTATCAAACTGTTGCTTTGTCTCCACATAATCGTCTCTCTTCTCATTTCAAGTCAAAGTTAATTTGTTGCTGACAATTTCTGTTTGTAATATCACTTATTTTTCCCTCATTTGGTCCAGTTTTAAGATCCTCTCTTTCAGTGTTTTCTGTGCAGTACTCACTGATTTTTTAGAATTAAACTCAGTGTCCTGCAGTTCTCAGTTTCAGCCACTAGATGTCACCAGACTCCACAGTAAAGACAAACCCTTCGAAGGGCCAAAGCCACTTCACACACTCAATAAGCAGAGACACAATTCACATTGTAACACCTCTTATTTTGGAGAACGCTAGTTGGAGATATTGAGGTCCACAAACATACACCAGTGTTTGCTAAAAATAAGTTAAAGGTGTAGTCAGTGATTCTGGAGAACTTTTGTTGACAAAATCACTTGTTGTCAAAATCAGTGAATATCTCCTCATGATCCACTACCTGTGTGTACTGTGTGTGTGTGTGTGTGTGTGTGTGTGTGTGTGTGTGTGTGTGTGTGTGTGCTGGAAAACAAATCCAGTGTTAATAAACAGCCTAGGCTCTGTAAACGGGCATGCATCCAGAATCACTGACTCCACCTTTAATCTTTAAACTGTCTCATGTTGGATATTGATATTGAGGTCCAGTTAACACACACACTTACTGTGGGGAAAATTGAGCTCTGTTTAAAGGTGTGTGCAGTGGTGTTATATAAAGTACATTTTATACAAGGAGCATTATATGATTAACCCCACTAAATTAACAACAACAAAAACTATATCGAACTAAAGGGACCTACATGCGCCTCGGACACATTTTAGTTTCTGCTTAACTTGTACCTTCTTGTTCCAACAATGTCCAAAAACCTGTAGAGTAGTACGCCGTGTTCCTGTAGGAAGCTCCAGTCTTATTTTCCTGTACGCTCTGCTCTTGCGTGGGAACGTAATGTCTCCACAACAGCAGGCGGCGCTAATCTGTATTGTGGCCCGAAAAAACCTGTACGAAAGCCGGAAATGATGGGACAGCTCTCTAGAACCATAAACATAGATAGAAATACGTATTTATATTTATGGACCATAAAGAGACAGCATTTTTAGCAGTAGAGTGTCGAGCATGGTGTCGAGACAGTCAACAAGGGTTGATGCATGTGAGTACTCCTGCAAAACGAAACGAACAAACACATTAAAACGATGGCTAGCTGTTGTTAGAAACCTGTTTGTGCTACCCGCCTTACTTCCGGGCTTCACTGATTCGCTAGCCCTCCACCAATCAAATTGCTCCAAATGAAGTAGACGCCTGTTGGACCTGCCGATTAGAACATGGTCGAAACCTGTAGAGAGAGGACGCCATGTTAGAAACCTAGCCCGGGGACGACCTGTTAAAACCTGTAGAGTCGAGGACGCCATGGCACACACCAAACAGATTCGTGTCCCGACCCCATGTTAGAAACTCTACAGTAGAGCGCCATGTTAGAAACCTGCTGGTGTGTCCTGGCCTGTAACAGTACTGAAGGGACCTACATGACACCTTGTTGACTTTTTATTTTCTGCTTAACATTTACCTTTAGTTTAAACAATGTCCTTAGAAACCTGTAACGTAGAGGACGCCATGTTAGAAACCTGTAGAGTAGAGGACGCCATGTTAGAAACCTGTAGAGTAGAGGACGCCATGTTAGAAACCTGTAGAGTAGAGGACGCCATGTTAGAAACCTGTAAAGTAGAGGACGCCATGTTAGAAACCTGTAGAGTAGAGGACGCCATGTTAGAAACCTGTAGAGTAGAGTACGCCATGTTAGAAACCTGTAGAGTAGAGGACGCCTTGTTAGAAACCTGTAAAGTAGAGGACGCCATGTTAGAAACCTGTAGAGTAGAGTACGCCATGTTAGAAACCTGTAGAGTAGAGGACGCCATGTTAGAAACCTGTAAAGTAGAGGACGCCATGTTAGAAACCTGTAGAGTAGAGGACGCCATGTTAGAAACCTGTAAAGTAGAGGACGCCATGTTAGAAACCTGTAAAGTAGAGGACGCCATGTTAGAAACCTGTAGAGTAGAGTACGCCATGTTAGAAACCTGTAAAGTAGAGTACGCCATGTTAGAAACCTGTAGAGTAGAGGACGCCATGTTAGAAACCTGTAAAGTAGAGGACGCCATGTTAGAAACCTGTAAAGTAGAGGACGCCATGTTAGAAACCTGTAGAGTAGAGGACGCCATGTTAGAAACCTGTAAAGTAGAGGACGCCATGTTAGAAACCTGTAGAGTAGAGGACGCCATGTTAGAAACCTGTAGAGTAGAGGACGCCATGTTAGAAACCTGTAGAGTAGAGGACGCCATGTTAGAAACCTGTAAAGTAGAGGACGCCATGTTAGAAACCTGTAGAGTAGAGGACGCCATGTTAGCTGTTTGTTTTATTTTGTCTTGTGTTTGTGTGTTCAATTTTTTAGTAAAAAAATAATAATAGTAATACATTTTTTATTTTTTATTTATTTTTTAATAGTTTCACCATATTCCGCAAAATGTCATAATACTGTGATTGATACATTTTCGAGGAAGTGGCTGAAATCAACTGGGACATAGAACAATAACAAAATAACTTCTTGGAAAGCTGCCATGGTTTATTTCTGACTCATATGTGCGTGTGTGCGTGTGTGTGTGTGTGTGTGTGTGTGCGTGCGTGCGTGCGTGCGTGTGTGTGTGCCTGACTCATGTAAGCAGACTTTAACTATTGCTCAAGTTTAGTTATAGTTTTATTTTTCTGTGATTCTGGAGAACGCTTGTTGTCCAAATCAGTGAATATCTCCTCATGATCCGCTACCTGTACATACTGTGTGTGCACTGAAAAAATAAACCCAGTGTTAATACACAGCCTAGGCTCTGTAAATAGGCATGTTGCTGGTTTTTGGTGGGCTCCCTTTTGTTTACATTATTTCACAGAGCCTAGGCTGTGTATTAACACTGCATATTGTTTGCCAGTGCACACACAGTACAGACAGGTAGCGGATCATGAGGAGATATTCACTGATTTTGACAACAAGCGTTCTCCAGAATCACTGACTGCACCTTTAAATATTTTTCAAAGTATTTATGGGAAACTTTTTTTGTTGACGTGAAGTGAACAGAGTCTAAGAAATCAATCTGGTTGTTTAGTCAGAGCGGCAGACTCAACACACACACGCACGCACACACACACACACACACACACACACACACACACACACACACACACACACACACACACACACACACACAGACAACTGGAATGTGGTTTTCCTGGAAAAGGCAAAACAATCAAAAAGGGACGACGGTTGGTTTGATTCCCTGCTGCGTTTCCTCCAAGGTCAAAGTTTGTGTGTGTGTGTGTGTGTGTGTGTGTGTGTGTGTGTGTGTGTGTGTGTGTGTGTGTGTGTGTGTGTGTGTGTGTGTGTGTGTGTGTGTGTGTGTGTGTGTGTGTGTGTGTGTGTGTGTGTGTGTGTGTGTGTGTGTGTGTGTGTGTGTGTGTGTGTGTGTGTGTGATTTAAAGATACTTCTTTCAACACACACGTGATCGACTTTTGTCGTTTAAACTTCAGTTGATTGGAGTATGGTTTGTTCCAGGATTAAAAACTTTTGTGTCCTCAGTTTGTGTTGGTCTGTGTTTGTCTATCTGCTGTATGTGTATGTGTTTTTGTTGTGTATCTATCCATCTTCTAGTCTATCCATCTATCCATGTATCCATCTCTCCATGTAACCATCTATCCATCTATCCACTATCTATCGACTATCGACTATCGACCTAACGATCAATGTATCTGTCTATCTATGTGTCTGTCTATGTATCTATGTATCTATCTAATCTAATATCTATCTCCATGTGTCCTCCATGTGTCTATCCATCCATCCATCTATCTATCTATGTCTGTGTGTGTTTGTGTCTGTCCGTCTGTCTATCCATCCATCCATCCATCCATCCATCCATCCATCCATCCATCCATCCATCCATCCATCCATCCATCCCATCCCATCCCATCCCATCCCATCCCATCCCATCCCATCCCATCCAGGTTATGGACAGTCCGGCCCCCAGTCTCAGTCTCCGGGTTATGACTCTATCGCCTCTGCTGTGTCGGGGATGATGCACATCACCGGTCCACAGGTCAGACATGCTGTGATGTCATTATTTAAAGCTACAGTGCGTGAGATAGATAGATAGATAGATAGATAGATAGATAGATAGATAGATAGATAGATAGATAGATACAGAGAGAGTTGTTGAGCTGATAGACTCTGCACAACTGTCTGATAAAAGCAAAAAAATTCCCAAAAAATGGAAATAGAAAATACGGACTCCAAAATGTGGATATATTTACCCTGTGTCCAGGATCACATACTTCCTACTATTCAGTTTGGTAGAAAAAAGATTTAGTGTGTCCCGATTCTTGTGGCCAGATTTAGGATGCATGTCGTTCCCCTCTCTGACACATTTCCTCTCTGTCTCTACACACTGTCTAATAAAAAATGTAAAATGCCCCCAAAACTAACCTTCAAAATAAATAACTCTTACCATTTATTCTGTTCCCATAATGCATTGCAGGACGGTGACCCAGTGCGGCCGGGCGTTGCCATGACGGACCTAGCAACCGGACTGTACGCACACGGAGCCGTAATGGCGGCTTTGCTTCAGCGACACAAGACGGGGAGAGGTGTTCACATAGACTGCAACCTGCTGTCCTCACAGGTTAGTGTGTGTGTGTGTGTGTGTGTGTGTGTAATAATAATAACCTTCAGAATAGTGCTGAGAATAATTATGGAAAGTTTAGTTGATGTAAGTGATTTTAGAAGTTGAGATTTTTGGTTCAGAGTATTGAAGAAAAAAACCTAATGTTGAGATAATGTCCGTTAAAGATGGTTGTATAGGAGAAATATACAGACGCAAACAGACAAGGTTTAGTCAAATAAACACCTGAATGTACATGTTGGACCTTTGATTTATACTAGTATGAAAGAAGACATGTTATGGAAGAGAGAGAGAGAGAGAGAGAGAGAGAGAGGGAGAAAGAGAGTGAGAGAGAGGGAGAGGGAGAGAGAGAGAGTATGAAAGAAGACATGTTATGGAAGAGAGAGAGAGAGAGAGAGAGAGAGAGAGAGAGAGAGAGAGAGAGAGAGAGAGAGTATGAAAGAAGACATGTTATGGAAGATACATAGACAGAAAAATCGGGTGGTTCTCTGCATGTCACTCCCCTCTCTACCTCCATTTCATCTCGGTCAAAAAAGGAAGAATGGGAGTAATTTGATGA
>CM049415.1:1550000-1555000 GCA_026929865.2 Hyperoplus lanceolatus | reverse complement strand
GTCTAGAAAATATTTAGGAAACTTGGAGGAGATGAAGAGAGATAAAGAAGTGTGTGTGTGTGTGTGTCTGTGTGTGAGAGACTTGGGCAGGTCCTCACTTCGGGACAGGCCTTTAAAGGGCTGTTTGAGGGTTAACACTAGGTTTTAAGGACAGGCCTTTAAAAGGCTGTTTGAGGGTTAACACTAGGTTTTAAGGACAGGCCTTTAAAGGGCTGTTTGAGGGTTAACACTAGGTTTTAAGGACAGGCCTTTAAAGGGCTGTTTGAGGGTTAACACTAGGTTTTAAGGTTCAGGTATGAATTAGGTTTATGTTAGGGTTAGTGTAAGGGTTGGGGTTAGGCATTTAGTTTGGATGGTTAGGGTTAGAGTAAGGGGCTAGGGAATGCATTATGTCAATGAATGTCCTCACAAGTATAGCTGTACAAATGTGTGTGTGTGTGTGTGTGTGTGTGTGTGTGTGTGTGTGTGTGTGTGTGTGTGTGTGTGTGTGTGTGTGTGTGTGTGTGTGTGTGTGTGTGTGTGTGGAAAGAGAAAGAGAAAGAGGTGGGTTTGTTTATTTTCACAAAAACAAAATAAACTTCTTCAATGAAAAATCTAATCCGTTCTCGGAAGAAAAATCCGATTTTCACAGAACCCGAAGCTTTGAAATTTAGATGAATCGGCCACACACACACACACACACACACACACACACACACACACACACACACACACACACACACACACACACACACACCATTCACACACTGTTCAGGCTTCAGCATTTAAAGCTGCAGTGTGTAACTTTGGGTGTGTCAGAGAAGTGAAACATTTTCTAAGGTTTATTCTCATAACTGAATAAACAAACTTTCCCCACAGTAAAATGTGATCCCTGGAACACTGTTTGAAGTTAGAAAGCTTCCTGAAAAGTTACTGTTTCACTGTTGTTGTTTACAGCAGCAGGGCCCACAGTTTGGTTTACAAACATATTCTAGTCTCACGTTTGGTTCCTGGTTCCTCAAAATAATAGATAGATCATGAAGCTGTTCACATTATTTTGTCCAGACCCACATTACACCTGATGTCCACACTGTGTCATGTGTGTGTGTGTGTGTGTGTGTGTGTGTGTGTGTGTGTGTGTGTGTGTGTCAAGCATTATGTTTTGCTATTGTTTTTGACACACACACGCACACACACACACACACACACACACACACACACACACACACACACACACACACACACACTGAGGTCATTTTGGGACACCTCCAATTATTCAGTGTCTGGCCTTTGATGTTTTCTTTGCTTTTTATTTTATATTTTCAGACAAAGGGACAGACACACACACACACACACACACACACACACACACACACACACACACACACACACACACACACACACACACACACACACACACACACACACACACACACACACACACACACACACACACACACGAGAATTGAACCGCTGACCCGGCGCTGTTCCCTGCCTGTCTGTCCGTTTGAACAGGAATGCGTCGGAGCATAGTTTGGTTTGTTAATCAAATCAAAATGTGTCCGCATACTTTCCCATGGGGACAGAAGAGGAAGGGTCTGGGGTGGTGTGTGTGTGTGGGAGTGTGTATGTGTTTGTCCCTCTGTGTGTGTGTGTCTCTCTCTCCCTGTATGTGTGTGTCCTTCTGTGTGTGTGTGTGTGTGTGTGTGTGTGAGGGAGTGTGTATGTGTTTGTCCCTCTGTGTGTGTGTGTGTCTCTCTCCCTGTATGTGTGTGTCCTTCTGTGTGTGTGTGTGTGTGTGTGTGTGTGTGTGTGTGTGTGTGTGTGTGTGTGTGTGTCCTTCTGTGTGTGTGTGTGTGTGTGTGTGTGTGTGTGTGTCCCTCTGTGTATGTGTCAGAGTTTCCGTTGTCCGGTAATTACCGGTCAATGACCGGAAAAAATTGAGGAGGACCGAAAATTCCAAATGTCTCCGGTCAGAACGACCAATGGAATGAATTATCTCTGCACAACTTGAATTGTGAATAGATATATTCCAATAAATATAGGCCTACTACAGTGGTCATATATTTAGTTAAATTTCGCACACCCGCTTTTAAATTGATCGCTATAGCCTACCGTAGATTTATAAACTAAACGGCGGCAATCTAGCGAAAGAAAGCCCGGCGGGAAGTTTTGCGGAGTAGGTCTACTATCTGAAAACCATGGCGAATGGACTGATGATCACCAACTTCTTCAAGCCAAGCAGCAGCAGCGGCAGGTCTGATACCTTACACACACACACACACCCATCTGTGTCAGAAGAGGCCGCTGATGCTGTGCTGCCCGTGGCTCAGCTTCCAGCAGAAAAGAGGAGGAAAACGCGTTCCGGCCGGACTGGATAGACACGTTCCCCTGGGTGAGGTGCGATATAGTGGACGATGAGGAGAGGCTGTTTTGCGCTCAGTGCGAAAAATCCGGGAGGAAGAATGGCTTCACTCGGGGGTCCGCAAATATGCGATTATCAAGCATTACAGAGAACAGTCAGTGCAATGATCACGTATCTGCTGGCAACCTTAAACACCTGCAAATGGCCAAGAAAGGCCAATGTGAGAAAGCCACCGACTCATCAAAAAAAAAGATCTGCTCACAGATGAAAGTTGTTTTTCACATGGCCAAACACGACATCCCGGGTCAACAATATGTGGGCATGACAGAGCTACTAAGAGCAGCTCAGGCCCCGGATTTTACCACATCCGAGGGGATTTACCGGCACTGCGACTCCATCTGTGAAATGGAAATGGCTCTCGAGGATGTGGAATTAAAGGGACTGGATGAGAAAATTGGAGCCAGTGATTTCATTGGCATCATAATCGACGAGACCGTCAACATTACGGTTGACCAGAAGTTGATCATGTATGTTAAACTGCAAGTGAATGGAAAAGTGGAGACATGTTTTCTAGGCAACCACGATGTACACTCCGGGACGGCTCAGTGTATTTTCGACAAAGTAGCGGAGGTTCTCCGCGGCAGGAATGTGGAGCCGTCCCGTGTAGTCGGACTGGGCTCGGATGAAGCCAGCGTCATGATGGGGAGGCATGCCGGAGTTGGTGCTCTCCTGAAAAAAGAGAGCGTGTATTCGATCCAAGTGCACTGCGCTGCCCACCGCACCGCGCTGGCCGCGGTAGACGCAGCTAAAGCTGTGAACCAGGTTGGAGCCTATAAGCGCACAATCTCCGCTGTGTACTCCTTCTACAAGCACTGTGCCAGCAGGACCAATCGCCTCCGTCAACTAACTGCAACTCTGACAGAGGAAGACATGACGAGTCTGAAGCAGCCATGCGCTGTCCGCTGGCTGTCGTTGCACAGGGCAGTGGAGAGCGTTAAAAAGAACTGGCCTGCGTTGGTTATGGAGCCTAATGAAGAGGCGGTGGGAGGAAATGCCCAAGCCCAAGGCATCCTGGGACAAATACAGCCATATAGCTTTATCGCCCTAACGAACACGCTAGCTGATGTTCTCCCAGTGATGGGCAAACTAAATTTGGTTTTCCAGAGGGACGATGTCAATCTGGTCACAGCATCAGTCTCGGCCCTCACACAGCTAAGAGATGCACCCGGGCCAGAAGGTAAGACGTATCAAACGGACTCCAAAGAAGGCATGTACAGTGGCATTCAAGTGACCCATGCAGGCGACCGGTCCGTTCAAGCCTTCAAAAATGCTCGAACAAGCTTTATCCAACACCTGATAGATGCTCTACGCGACCGACTCCCTGGATCTGCTTAACTGCTGCGACGTCCTCCTTAATCCCTCCCGACACCCACCACAGACGAGTAGGGTCCAGCTGCAGCCCCGGAGAACGACACCCTGGCGTGACAACGACACCCTGGTGTGACGGAAACCGTGGTGTGACGGAAGTGATTTTTGACTATTTAGCTTCCATGACATGTCTGCTATGTCACTCCTAACCCTAACCCTAACCCCAACCCCAACCCCAACCCCAACCCCAACCCCCTAACCCCTAACCCTAACCCCTAACCCTAACCCCTAACCCTAACCCTAACCCTAACCCTAACCCCTAACCCTAACCCTAACCCTAACCCTAACCCTAACCCTAACCCTAACCCCTAACCCTAACCCTAACCCTAACCCTAACCCCTAACCCTAACCCCTAACCCCTAACCCTAACCCTAACCCTAACCCTAACCCCTAACCCCTAACCCCTAACCCCTAACCCTAACCCTAACCACCCAACTGTGATGCCTGAACCTAATCGCCAAAACAATATAAATAACACTCAGTATCGGTCTGCTGTCTTGTTATTGTTTGACGTGACGTACTCAAGATGGCCGCCGCCGTGTTCCGTCTAGGTTCTATCTATATTCTAACCTCTCCCGTCACACCACGGTTACTTCCGTCACTCCAGGGTGTCGTTCTCCGGGGCTGCAGCTGGACTCTATTGCCACAGACAGCTGGTAAGTAGGCTAGCCTATTTGATACGTATGATGTAGATAGCCTTGTTATTAAATAGAATATCATTTTTAAATGACCAAACATGCTCGCATATTCTGGTCAATGATAATCAAAGGACAATAGGATTTAATAGGCATAAATAATAAAAATAATAATACAGCAGGCCTAACAAGAGCGGGAGCTCGAGAGCTATGACCTCCGCTAAATTCTAATCTGATACGCAAATGTTGTGTGAGTTTAATGGGTTATTTAGCCTATACGGCGGCCGTCAAAATTGTGGTAAAAATCGTCCTTGTTACATAGGCTGCTGACAGATAATAAGGAGAAGCGAGACAGTAGGCTTATGTAGGCCTAAAAAAACTGATGTGTACAGTGTTGAATGCACGTTGGAGACAGCGAGGAATAGGCTACTTTGTTTAAAGTTGTTTATTGGCTTAAATTTTAAAAAAATAGATAAAAAAAACACCGACCGATTGTCCCACCGTTCCCTCAGCGCTTCGGGAGTATGCAGGACCAACCATCCAAACCATGCTGGGTCATTTTGGCCACGACATTGCACGCGAGGACGAGTCTG
>CM049415.1:1527500-1532500 GCA_026929865.2 Hyperoplus lanceolatus | reverse complement strand
AACAACGTTTATAGGTCATAAAAGTCAAAAAGCATCATAGGTCCTCTTTAAGCAAAAAATTAAATAAACTTTTCAACAGCTCCGACCCGTAGAATATGGTTTTCTAGAAACAAGGGGGTGGCACTACCTCCCCACTGGTACAACTCACCCCGCTGTCCCCTACACATCACCCCGCTGTCCCCTACACATCACCCCGCTGTCCCCTACACATCACCCCGCTGTCCCCTACACATCACCCCGCTGTCCCCTACACATCACCCCGCTGTCCCCTACACATCACCCCGCTGTCCCCTACACATCAGCCCGCTGTCCCCTACACATCACCCCGCTGTCCCCTACACATCACCCCGCTGTCCCCTACACATCACCCCGCTGTCCCCTACACATCACCCCGCTGTCCCCTACACATCACCCCGCTGTCCCCTACACATCACCCCGCTGTCCCCTACACAGGCCCTCATATGAGGTTTCTCAAACTTAAAAAAAAAAAATTAACTGATCTGAATTTGCCAAAGCAAAGAAGTGTCCCTCAAAACGTGCAGCTCAGGACATTGGTTGGCTGACCTGTTTCTTGTCGCATTCCTGTGTGTGTTTGTCCCTGTCTGTGTGTGTGTGTGTGTGTGTGTGTGTGTGTGTGTGTCCCTGTCTGTGTGTGTGTGTGTGTGTGTGTGTGTGTGTGTGTGTGTGTGTGTGTGTGTGTGTGTCTGTCTGTGTGTGTGTGTGTGTGTGTGTGTGAGTCCCTGTGTGTGTGTGTGTCCCTGTCTGTCTGTGTGTGTGTTTGTGTGTGTGTGTGTGTGTGTGAGTCCCTGTCTGTGTGTCCCTGTATGTCTGTGTGTGTGTGTGTGTGTGTGTGTGTGTGTGTGTGAGTCCCTGTGTGTGTGTGTGTGTGTGTGTGTGTGTTTGTGTGTGTTTGTGTGTCAAAACCGGTAAACAACTAAACAGCCAAAGAAGTGCGTGTCCGTTAATAGAGGTCAGTTATATAATTGGACTGTGATGCAGCAGTTTGTCCTGGTACACACACACACACACACACACACACACACACACACACTCACACACACACACACACACACACACACACACACACACACACCTGCGGCCGTCACTTTCAGAGAGTGTCAGTGAGGGGTGAAACCTGTTGCGGACGGGGTCAATGTAACAGTGTGGTTCATACACTTTGATAGACCCACTGATGCAGAAAATCGTGACAGACACACACACACACACACACACACACACACACACACACACACACACACACACACACACAGTGACTGTGAGAGTTCGGCTCATTAGTGCTGCTCTTTATTTTCCCAAAATAACTTGTTTTGTTCTGTCAGCTGTCCGAGTCTGTGTGGTCGGACGGAAAGAATGTTTTGTGAGTCTTCTTCTGTGTGTGTGTGTGTGTGTGTGTGTGTCTTTTTGTCTGTTTGTCTGTGTGTGTGTGTGTGTGTGTGTGTGTGTGTGTGTGTGTGTGTGTGTGTGTGTGTGTGTGTGTGTGTGTGTGTGCTCGACTTGGTCCATTAATTGATGACTTAATTGTTGCTTAAAACTCACTTCTTTGATGAGCTAATAACTTGTTAATCCAGGGATCAGAGTTTGTATATTGAGAGAATATACCTTAGAGCAGGGTTCCCCAATTAGTTTTTCCAGAGGGCCAAATTTGGTCAAGCATGACATGCCAAGGGCCGAAATGTCGTTTTATTTTTCTAATTCGCCATTTTTATTTGCAAATTTAGCTTTAATTATAATTACTGTTTTAGCGATAATGCAGGAGGGCTAGATCAATTAGGTTTAAATAGTATCCAGGAATGGTCATCGATGAGAATGCAAGGAATGAGGAGGATAGCTTTTCAGACTATATTATGTTAGCCTTTTTATTTAAATACTCAGTAATGTCTTTCAGTTTCTATAAAACAACAGTAAAATAAAAACACTTTTACTTCTATGAAGCATAAATAAATAAGGCTAAACAACAGTTATATAGCAAGCCTATATAAATAAATCAAACAGAGCTGCAATCATAATACAGAAAAAAAGTCATAATGTAATTGAATCAGGTGTCAGTGTCACAAAGAAAATATATAAAATATCTCTTCTCATATTTATTTTATCTCTTATTAGTTTATTTCTCTTTAACTTGCAACAAATCCCCTATCTATTTAAGGCAGATGCATTTTTAAATCGGAGTGGGAATAGAGAGAGAGAGAGAGAGAGAGAGAGAGAGAGAGAAAAACGAGTCTATAATTTCTCCTCACTGAGTTATGCGATATGCGGTTTGAATTTAGAGCACAAGGAGTAAACTCGTAAAAATATTTTTAAAAAAAATCAGAAGATTCAAACCAGCGGCCAGTGGGATCCTAAGCATGCAGGCTAACGTTGTCCAGACGATCAACAGTGTGAGACCGCTGTTGAAGTAGCCTACGCTACAGGCAGCCCAGAAACATATTCCCAGAAGGGGGTGCTGACAAAAAATTGCCTGCACTTCAATAATAACTCTAATTGATTAAAAAAAATCATCACCAATGCAATATTTTACATCAACGGTGACACATCTTATTTCTGATTATAAGACAGGGTTTCACCCTGGGAATAGGTCGTAAAAAGTCGGGTTTTTATATTCGGGTCTAATATTCGCTCCAGTTATGGACTGACCGTTACCAGAGCGATCATTCAGCTTCAGGGCTTGTTCCAACATGTTTTCTTTTTATTTTCGGTGGAGCACCATGTCCACTCAGATGCCGGACAGAGTTTGTCTTCGAGTCAACGTGGCAGAGCACAATGCGAGCGATCGACTGACAGTGGCTTTTCTGCTGTAGTGAGGAGAGCTTGGGCCAACTGGGCGTCCTTTTACGCCCACCACTGCCATCGTAATGTTCATGATAATAAGAATGAGAGGCTTTATTTAAACGTTGTCAATGCGCAGGTGGTGATCATATTAATGTCGAGACTGAAACTAAAGCGAGCGGTTGTTTCACTTTGCAGTTAGTTGCGCATCAGTTTGGGCATGTCTCTGTGTATCCAGGCTCGGACATCAATCGAATCCCCGGTGATCATTTAGTCTTAAACCACATAGTTTTTCTCACGCGCTCGCGAGGTCTCACTGGCCATCACAGCGTTTCACCGGTACCTGCTTCGCTCACGGGCTTTGAGTGTAGGTAGCCAAAGAGAAGTCTGTATCTCTTGCCACCAGAGAGATTGTATAGATTTGTTTTTAGAACGTGTGACGAATGAAGATAGAGACGTAAGTAAAGTCCGTAAAAAACAATATCTCCATTCGTTTTAAACTGGCTTCTCCTGTCGACTGCCTTTTCTTCAAATAACATGTTGTTTCTTTCATCAATTTTCGTTTGTAGATTTTTGACAAAGTTGTAATTCCCTGGGGATGACAGACGGATAGCGGAAAGTGAAGAGTGCGTACTCTCTGGCGTGTGACGTAGTGAAGTTGAAAACGCGCAAAGCACGTCATTACGTATGCACACAGTAATGTCAACGGTCAAGTGGAGGTGCGGCTGAGGGAAAAATATAGCAGACCGCAAATTTAATTCTTATTTTTATTTTTTTTAACGTGAATGCGCTGTGTTAGCGCGGGCCGGACATTTGGCTCTCGCGGGCCGGATGTGGCCCGCAGGCCGCTATATGGGGTTCCCTGCCTTAGACAATGTTCAACTGGGTGTGTTCGTGGTGAGAGCCTTAAGCCCCTATCTCACTGGGCTGCGACAGTGTAAAGCCCCTATCTCACTGGGCTGGGACAGTGTAAAGCCCCTATCTCACTGGGCTGCGACAGTGTAAAGCCCCTATCTCACTGGGCTGTGACAGTGTAAAGCCCTTATCTCACTGGGCTGGACAGTGTAAAGCCCTTATCTCACTGGGCTGGACAGTGTAAAGCCCCTATCTCACTGGGCTGCGACAGTGTAAAGCCCCTATCTCACTGGGCTGCGACAGTGTAAAGCCCCTATCTCACTGGGCTGGACAGTGTAAAGCCCCTATCTCACTGGGCTGCGACAGTGTAAAGCCCCTATCTCACTGGGCTGCGACAGTGTAAAGCCCCTATCTCACTGGGCTGGACAGTGTAAAGCCCCTATCTCACTGGGCTGCGACAGTGTAAAGCCCCTATCTCACTGGGCTGCGACAGTGTAAAGCCCCTATCTCACTGGGCTGTGACAGTGTAAAGCCCCTATCTCACTGGGCTGCGACAGTGTAAAGCCCCTATCTCTCTGGGCTGCGACAGTGTAAAGCCCCTATCTCACTGGGCTACGACAGTGTGCGACAAGTTGGAGACACAAAATTGCGAGAAAATATGCGAATTAGCGACAATTTTCACTTGCAGTCTCACTGAGTTGGTTCCTCACGACACGTTTGTGAATGTCCTGGCCAACACTTGCCAGGAGGTCGCATTTCTGTCTCGCGAACGTCTGGCGAGCGTCGCATGAACGGAATGTCAGTCTCATTTTTGTCTGAAATCAGTCACAATTTAGTTTCATATATCGCCAAACCCTCGCAAAGTTGTCTCACATTTAAGCCCCTATCTCACTGGGCTACGACAGTGTGCGACAAGTTGGAGACACAAAATTGCGACAAAATATGCCAATTTGCGACAATTTTCACTTGCAGTCTCACTGAGTTGCTACTTACGACACGTTTGCGAGTGTCCTTGCCGGGAGGTCGCATTTATGTCTCACGAACGTCTGGCGAGTGTCGCACGAACAGAATGTCAGTCTCCTTTTTGTCTCAAAGCAGTCGCAAATTAGTTTCATATGTCGCCAAACCCTCGCAAAGTTGTCTCACACTTCTCGCACTTTCTGACTCGCGGAGACTAAATTGAGAAGGGTTTGCAAAGCGTTTGTGACACATGCGACCACTCTGAGACTATTTTGAGACTAGATTTGTCGCACACTTTTTTTGAACATGTTCAAAATTCATGCGACAGGACTGCGCGGCTCTGCGACTCATGCGAGGAAATTGAGAAAAACCTCCACGAACGTTTGGAGACAGTTTAG
>CM049415.1:1462500-1465000 GCA_026929865.2 Hyperoplus lanceolatus | reverse complement strand
ATAACATGTCTTCTTTCATACTCTCTCTCTCTCCCTCTCTCTCCCTCTCTCTCTCTCTCTCCCTCTCTTCCATAACATGTCTTCTTTCATACTCTCTCTCTCTCCCTCTCCCTCTCTCTCCCTCTCTCGTCTTCTTTCATACTAGTATAAATCAAAAGGTCCAACATGTACATTCAGGTGTTTTTTGACTAAACCTTGTCTGTTTGCGTCTGTATATTTCTCCTATACAACCATCTTTAACGGACATTATCTCAACATTAGTTTTTTTTCAATACTCTGGACCAAAAATCTACAACTTCTAAAGCACTTACATCAACTAAACTTTCCATGATCATTCTCAGCACTATTCCGAAGGTCATTACAGAAGGATTTGTTCATATGTTG
Organism: Hyperoplus lanceolatus; assembly: GCA_026929865.2. Taxonomy (NCBI): domain Eukaryota; kingdom Metazoa; phylum Chordata; class Actinopteri; order Uranoscopiformes; family Ammodytidae; genus Hyperoplus; species Hyperoplus lanceolatus. Next base: position 1,464,616 of record CM049415.1, on the reverse strand, counting down.
TTCACTGTCTGATTTAAGAGACATTTTCTTCTTAAAAACATGATGAAAATGCATTTTTAAAACCTGTGCCATTATTAAATAATGAAAGATTCATTTAATCTGTGTACATCGTTTAATCTTTAATGGTGAAAGCAGAAAAACAGAAAAACAAAAACAAAAAATTCCATAAAATAAATTAGATTAGAAAAATGCCACAAGCACATTGGATTTGTACAACAAAGTAATGCAACAAACCGCAACCTTGATCTCCACATATTTACAGAATAAAAAATAAACTTTTTATTCTTCGTCATGTCGTTCAGTGTCAGTTCTTTTTTTAAACTCGATAAAAACGGCAGAATCTGGACGGATACAAACACTTCTTTTGTTTATTAATTAAAGGAACACTGTGTAACATTTTAAGTAATTTATTAGCTAAAATCAATATCCTCATTCATAAATATGTCCTCATTGGTGTAAAATCACCTCTGCCAATAATCTGAATTATCCTCCTGAGCGGAGAATTACAAATATTAATGTTACATTTTGTACATTGAGCAGGCAAGTCTTATGGAGGCATCCATGTTTTTGGAATGTCATCAGGTGCATTGTTTAAAATTTAGAATTGTTCTTGTCCTTGAAGGCCACTGTAGCTTCTGTTATTATTCTAAAAGGTTGGGGTTACCCAGGGAGCGTTGCATTCTAGAACTTTGTAGAACTTTCTTGATGATGTCATATTACACACTGCACCTTTACATTTTTTTTTTGTTTTATTTTTATTTTTATTTTCAGCACGGACATTTTTGAAATGCGTCTTCATACACAGCGAATGGTCGAGTAGTTTGTTCGCCCACTCTCTCTCTCTTCCCAAAGAAAAAACAACAATAAAATAAACAATAAAAAGGATAAAATTAAAATTAAGGAAACGAAACGAAATGTGACTTCATAATGGAATTTTTTTTTTTTTTTTTTTTTTTTTAATGATTATCCCAAGAACTTTTGGTGAACAAGTCGACAACACTGATATAAAAAACACAAACACAGACACAGATACACTCTCTACATTTCCCCCCCAAAAAAACAGAAAACAAGGCGACTCTGGATTGTCTTTTACATTTCAAAATGAAAGAGTAAATGGAGTATTCTTAATGTGCTGACAGAAACAATACTGAAGATTTTTATTCTAAAAAACAAATGACCCAAACAATTGAATAAATCTGCAACAATATAAAACATAAGTTATACATCAAGGCCAAACTTTTTTGTACAGACGTCAGAGATACTGAACTTTGAACAGTGACTTTTCTGTTTAGTCTTTCCCAACACACACACACACACACACACACACACACACACACACACACACACACACACACACACACACACACACACACACACACACACACACACACACATGGACATAAAACAGGTTGTAAATTTACTTTTTTGTGCACAAAATCAACTCTTTGGTGTCTAAAACAAAACTAACACTGGAACGGAAACTTTCGAATACGTCATGTTACATCCTCGTATTGTGCTGTGGACTAACCTTTACGACCCAAAACATTCCAATCAATTCTCTTCATTGTTAATTAATCGTGAGGAATTAATTCACGGGTTTAAAATTATCATTAATTAATTATTCTAAGGGAGAAAAAAAAATTAATTTTATTCAAAGTGCATTTATTTTGTTTAGAGATATCCTAGCTATAGTGCTTAATACACATTCATTAAAGGTGCTACGAGGAACTTTCAGTGTGTGTTAATTCTAGCGCCCCCCTTTGGACTAAAGCGGTAGTGTTTTTACCACGCCAGCTGTTGTTCCTGGGTGAGCTTATACCCATGACAAAGGCATTAAGAAAAACTATATAAAAATAGCATTCTTTGCACTGATGGTCTCGTTTGCTGTTACATGTAATTTATGATCATCAGAGGAGAAATTAGACTGTTTCAGAAATATTTAAAAGTTCCTCGTAGCACCTTTAAAATAACATCAAATTAAGACCTAAACAATTTAAATAATTATAATAATTAAGGGCCTCTCTTTCCTAACCATACATAACATTGAAGGGACAGAGAAAGTGCCACAAGTTAAGACTTATTAATGAATTAATAGGACTGTTATGATATGTTCTTA
>CM049415.1:1437500-1440000 GCA_026929865.2 Hyperoplus lanceolatus | reverse complement strand
GACAGAGAGGGGAATGACATGCAGAGAACGACCCGGGCTGGATTCTAACCCGGGTCTGCTGTGAAGAGGACTGAGACTCTATGAAGGGGGGGGAGGAGGTCTAACTTCTTACCACCACAAACCCTACACCCCTCCACATCCACACCCATTATAATAGATATTTTACCCCAAATCGTGATCTTTTTCTGGGGTATGTCGAATCTAAACCAGACCCCTGTCAACCTTGACTGACTTAGTTTATTGAGTTGTGTGATCGTCTGGATGATCCGATTGTCACGACACAGTCACTGACTTGAGAAGAACATCTTCTCTTTCTTTCTTTCTTTCTTTCTTTCTTTCTTTCTTTCTTTCTTTCTTTCTTTCTTTCTTTCTTTCTTTCTTTCTTTCTTTCTTTCTTTCTTTCTTTCTTTTCGGAACTGAAAGTCTTCTAAAAGAACGTCGCACGAGCTACTGTATCCGAACGGGGACCACCAGCTCACACACACACACACACACACACACATACACACACACACACACACACACACACACACACACACACACACACACACACACACACACACACACACACACACACACACACACACACACACACACACACACACACACACACACAGTCACTTTAAGTTGGGTTTATTCTGCAGGCCGAATACAAGGGATACTATGGGATAGGGATGGGGACGTCTGAATTTCCTTCGGGATCAAAAAATTATTTGTGCGGTGTCTGTCTGTCTGTCTGCCTGTCTGTCTGTCTCTGTCTGTCTGTCTGTCTGTCTGTCTGTCTGTCTGTCTGTCTGTCCACCTACCTACCTACCTACCTACCTACCTATCCATCCAGCCATCCATCCATCTATCTATCTATCTATCTATCTATCTATCTATCTATCTATCTATCTATCTATCTATCTATCTATCTATCTATCTATCTATCTATCTATCTATCTATCTATCTATCTATCTATCTATCTATCTATCTATCTATCTATCTTTTTTTAGTTTCTGAAAGGGTTCTTTTGGGAATAAGCAACAGTTTGAATTTTCATTTCCCTTCAGCAGTCAGTCTGGGTCTGCGGTATATTCGTGGGTTTTCTCCGGACAGATTTTTGACGGTCCAATCAGCGAACAGAAGGAGTGGCTGAGAACAATGAAGTTGAGTTTCAGTTGTAGTCAGAAGCCGGCGCATGACATACGTCACGACCAAACGTTATGCGATTGGTTGGCAGATCCAGAGTGGCACTGGGCAGATCCAATAGTTTTAAACTTCAACAGACACCCGCCTTCAAGTGAGTTAACGTTTGCCAAATAGAGCAGTTCCAGACCTTCTGTACAAATGGAGTACGATGGTCTGGTAGGACCAGGCTAAATGAAGAGGGAGAGAGAGAGAGAGGGAGAGAGGATGATAGAAGGAGTGAGGGAGAGAGAGAGGGAGGGTGAGAGGGAGAGAGAGAGAAAGATAGAAGGAGGGAGAGAGAGGGAGGGAGGAAGGGAGGGAGAGAGAGGGAGAGAGAGAGATAGGGAGGGGGAGATAGGGAGAGAGAGAGGGAGGGAAGGAGGGGGATAGAGAGAGAGAGGGATGAAGGGAGGGGGAGAGACAGAGAGAGAGGGAGGGAGAGAGGGCGGGGGGATAGAGAGAGAGGGAGAGAGAGGGAGAGAGAGAGAGGGAGGGAGAGAGGGAGGGGGAGAGAGAGAGAGGGAGAGAGAGGGAGAGAGAGAGAGGGAGGGAGAGAGAGCTGCTCCCTTTCAGCCTGTCTGCACATATACACTTTTCCGGACAAATCTTTTCCATCTGCTGTTCCAGACTCTCGCCTACAGTGACACACACACACACACACACACACACACACACACACACACACACACACACACACACACACACACACACACACACACACACACACACACACACAACTGCATCAACAGACAGTCCAGAAGAGGAAGTAGATGTCGTCAGAGTCCTGCCCACACGCATTTGACTGACAGGTGAGGTCTACAGTGTGTTTAGTGTGTGTGTGTGTTTAGTGTGTGTGTTCAGTGTGTGTGTGTGTGTGTGTGTGTGTGTGTGTTGGACGGTAATTTTCTGGCAGTTTATATTATATAGGGTTTCCCCCAACTGTAATAATATGATGTTTCTGCAGCTTTTTTGTTTATATTGTGTAGTGCTAAATATTCCTGAAACAGTCTCATTGTTCCTCTGATGATCATAAATTACATGTAACAGCAAACGAGACCATCAGTGCAAAGAGTGCTATTTTTATATAGTTTTTCTTAATGCCTTTGTCATGGGTATACGCTCACCCAGGAACAACAGCTGGCGTGGTAAAAACACTACTGCTTTAGTCCAAAGGGGGCGCTAGAATTAACACACACTGAAAGTTTTCTGAGCACTTTTAACCTATATTGTACTTTCTTGCAAGTTTTTTTCCGAGTTTTTCTAATCTCAAATATTGGAGAATCTTTTCAATGATTGTGTTCAACATTCACTGCTCAAGTCAGCTGTTAC
>CM049415.1:1420000-1422500 GCA_026929865.2 Hyperoplus lanceolatus | reverse complement strand
ACACACACACACACACACACACACACACACACACACAGGGAGTGACTGTGTCTGTTAGACTACGGTTTACACAGTAGGGCTTTCTGCATATACAGCCCCGGAATACATTAAGAGACCAGTCTGGATTTTTCTTAAATCTTCATCTCTACATTACTTATTGAAAATACTCTTAATGACAACTTTTTCATTGTGAATTTGGTAGAAATGTTGCCAGTAGTTTATATTATAAAACCAAAATGTTCATTCTACTCAAACATATGCCTCTAAAGAGTAAAACAAGAGACACTGAACATTCGGAGTGGTCTTTTAATGTGTTTTCTGTAGCTGTATGCATGTCTGTTCATATTAGAGTTAAATTCTACACACTGCACCTTTAAGTCGAGAAACTGCAGCACTGGTTAATTTTGAGATGTGTGTCTCTGTATCTTCCATAACATGTCTTCTTTCATACTCTCTCTCTCCCTCTCTCTCTCTCTCTTCCATAACATGTCTTCTTTCATACTCTCTCTCCCTCTCCCTCTCTCTCTCTCTCTCTCTCTTCCATAACATGTCTTCTTTCATACTCTCTCTCTCTCCCTCTCTCTCCCTCTCTCTCTCTCTCCCTCTCTTCCATAACATGTCTTCTTTCATACTCTCTCTCTCTCTCGCTCTCTCTCTCTCTCTCTCTCTTCCATAACATGTCTTCTTTCATACTCTCTCTCTCTCTCTCTCTCTCTCTCTCTCTCTCTCTCTCTCTCTCTCTCTCTCTCTCTCTCTCTCTCTCTTCCATAACATGTCTTCTTTCATACTCTCTCTCTCCCTCTCTCTCTCTCTCTCTCCCTCTCTTCCATAACATGTCTTCTTTCATACTAGTATAAATCAAAGGTCCAACATGTACATTCAGGTGTTTATTTGACTAAACCTTGTCTGTTTGTGTCTGTATATTTCTCCTATACAACCATCTTTAACGGACATTATCTCAACATTATTTTTTCAATACTCTGAACCAAAAATCTCAACTTCTAAAGCACTTACATCAACTAAACTTTCCATGATCATTCTCAGCACTATTCTGAAGGTCATTACAGAAGGATTTGTTCATATGTTGTTCACTGTCTGATTTATGAGACATTTTCTTCTTAAAAACATGATGTAAAGGCATTTATCAAACCTATGCATAGTGTTTTTAGACACAGCTGGTAGTTCAGACCTGTTCACCAACATGTGTGCCCAACCTGAGCTTACCCTGTAATCAGCAGTTTCCTGCTCACACACACACACACACACACACACACACACACACACACACACACACACACACACACACACACACACACACACACACACACACACACACACACACACACACACACACACACACACACACACACACACACACACACACACACACACACACACACACACACACACACACACACACACACACACACACACACACACACACACACACACACACAATGTGACTCTTCGTGTATAATAAACCAACACAACTCCAACACCCTCCACGCTGGAAAAAGATCTAGTCAAGTATAAGTGTGTGTGTGTGTGTGTGTGTGTGTGTTTGTCACTGTGTGTGTGTGTGTGTGTGTGTGTGTGTGTGTGTGTGTGTGTGTGTGTGTGTGTGTGTCACTGTGTGTGTGTGTGTGTGTGTGTGTGTGTGTGTGTGTGTGTGTGTGTGTGTGTGTCACACTAACAGTTTTCTGCAGTAAACGAGATTCTGGAATATTTTGTGGTTGTTTTAATGGTCAAACATCGTTTATGCCTCTATCTATCTGTCTGTCTGTCTGTCTGTCTGTCTGTCTGTCTGTCTGTCTGTCCGTCCGTCCGTCCGTCCGTCCGTCTGTCTGTCTGTCCATCTGTCTGTCTGTCTGTCCACCTGTCCGTCTCTCTGTCTGTCTGTCCGTCCGTCCGTCCGTCTGTCTGTCTGTCTGTCCATCTGTCTGTCTGTCTGTCCATCCATCCGTCTCTCTGTCTGTCTGTCTGTCTGTCCATCCATCCGTCTCTCTGTCTGTCTGTCTGTCTGTCCGTCCGTCCATCCGTCTCTCTGTCTGTCTGTCTGTCTGTCTGTCCGTCCGTCCGTCCGTCCGTCTGTCTGTCTGTCTGTCTGTCTGTCTGTCCATCCGTTCGTCTCTCTGTCTGTCTGTCTGTCTGTCTGTCTGTCTGTCTGTCCGTCCGTCTGTCTGTCCGTCCGTCCGTCTCTCTCTGGTTTATGTTTAATGCAAATGAATAAGTGTATTGTGACTCACAGAAACCTACCAGTGATTCCGGTATGTGAAGCAATATCCTGCAGAGCTACGCAATGTGTCTTTATAAGGGCATGAACTGGTGAAAAAAACATAAAACTTCTTAGAGTTCATTGTGTGTGTTTATATAAGTGCGGTGTGGTTGAGAATCAGAATGTATTGTGTGTTTATCCAAGATGTAAGTGCTCTGTGGTTGAGTTTCTCAGTAAACTGTAGTAATTTACCGTAAGGTCAGACTCATTGGTGACTAACTCAGT
>CM049415.1:1400000-1405000 GCA_026929865.2 Hyperoplus lanceolatus | reverse complement strand
TGTGTGTGTGTGTGTGGGGGGGCAGGTGTGTGTGTGTCCAAACATCTGCTTAATCCTCCTTTAATCACACCGGCTTAGCCCTCCGGTGGAAACATACTTTCATAAATAGTTTTACTTGTAGATTATAAAAAAAAGGAAAAACGGGTTCTCTGAGTCTGTGTGTGTGTGTGTGTGTGTGTGTGTGTGTGTGTCCAGATTGTGTGTGTGTGTGTGTGTGTGTGTGTGTGTGTGTGTGTGTGTGTGTGTGTGTGTGTATATGACTACCACTCCTTTGTGCCATTTTTCTCAAGAAAAACCTCTCATCTCCACAACTGAGAAGACACTTCATGAAGCGATAAATACTACGGATGTCTTTCTGTTTCCCACACATACACACATACACACACACACAATACACACACACACACTCACACACACACACACACACACACACACACACACTCACAAACACACACACACACACACACACACACACACACATACACACACTCACACACTCACACACTCACACACACACACTCACACTCACACACACACACACACACACACACACACACACACACACACACACACACACACACACACACACACACACACACACTCACACACACACACTCACACACACACACACACACACACACACACTCACACACACACACACACACACACACACACACTCACACACTCACACACTCACACACTCACACACACACACACACACACACACACACACACACACACACACACACACACTCATACTGTTGTGTAATAAACACTGCAGCCTCTCTGGGATTCTTGTAACGCTTGAAGATAGTGTGACGTCTGGACACTCAGAGTCATTTCAAGATAAATAAAGAAAAAAATTGAGTTTCAAGAAACCAGACAACATTTTCTTTTCCTTTTTTTTGCCCGTCTTCCAAAATGTCAACAATCCAAATTCAATAACTTTTGAAGAAGGAAAACAAAGTGTGATCTGGGGCCGTATTCACAAAACATGTCAAGGCTAAGAGTAGGTCCTACCGTGCTGATTCAGGAGTAACTCTCAAAAATAAGGGGCGTTTCACTCCTAATTTTAGGACTCCTAACTTTTTAAGATAAGTGTAATTCACATAGCATTTTAGCGCTAAAACTAGCTCCTAAATCTATGAAAAGCTAGAGAGGACTCCAGGCTGTGTCACACATCAGTGCAGCAGGTTAACAGTCCTTACCAAACCCTCACTACATCTGTTGCAGTAATGACAGTGTGTAGTACATGTGTCAGTATTGTACATGATGCATCTTTCTTGGCTGGCCGACAGCTGTGTGTGTGTGTGTGTGTGTGTGTGTGTGTGTGTGTGTGTGTGTGTGTGTGTGTGTGTGTGTGTGTGTGTGTGTGTGTGTGTGTGTGTGTGTGTGTGTGTGTGTGTGAGCCCTGAGGCTGTGTTATGTGGTCAAAAGTAAAACTGCTGATGTGTGTTGTTGGATATCTATCTGGTTATGATATCTAAATGTTCTAGGGCCAAAATACATTACTGATCTGCTGATACGTTATGAGCCATCCAGAGCCTTTAGGTCGTCTGGGACAGGTCTACTTACAGTCCCAAGAGTTAGGACTAAACAAGGAGAAGCAGCTTTTAGTTTTTATGCACCAAATATCTGGAACAAACTCCCAGAAAACTTCTGCTGCAACTCTCAGTTCTTTTAACCCATTGATGACAGCAGCAGCTGCCATGCCACATTGGCTCTCCTGCCTGATGCTGCGTCGAGCAGCATTATTACTTTATCTAATTTTCATGGCATTCCCAGCATAGAATGCACTGTCATTGGTTCAAATACACATGAGGTGGGTTTTGTTGATTTTTTTAAGACCACGTGACCACCCAAAAGTTGTGTGGTTTGCCAAAAATCATGTCAATCAAAAAAATAAAAAATAAAAAAATAAAACAAAATAATTAAAAAAATACGCCAGCTATGTCGGCGACAGAACAGTTAGTGGCGTCTGGTGCGCAGAATCAAGGTCTACTATAGACTACTGACGAAAATCACACAACACATTGCATCTATTTATTAACAATATTTAATAATTTTCTAATTCATCTCATTTTGATGATTTTTAGAAATATTTGTTGGTTTGTAAGCACTAAGGGAGCATGTTTAAATAAAACCTGTGAACCTTAACTTTTAAATGTATTTTATTTCATGTTTCTATGTGGTACACAGGCTTAGATATTAAGGTTTTGGTAGACTTGACAATTCGTACTATTTTTTCAGAAAACCCTCAGGCATTAAGGACATGCATCCTAGATTGCCATAGTCATCAATGGGTTAAATCGAGTCTGTTTCCATTTTAACCTGTACTTTTTATTTTATTTAAATGTTTTACTTCTTTTCATTCACTTTTAAATGTCTTCTAATGTGTTTTATGTATTCTAATCTTGCCCATGTAAAGCACTTTGAGTGGCCTTGTGTTTGAATTGTGCTATATAAATAAACTTGCCTCGCCTCGCCTATGTGAGGACCAAATAGAGTTTTTGATTATTAAGAAATGTTAGAAGAATTTGATATGTTGCCTAAAACTTTTGGTCTAAAAGTTGTATATGGTCTGGTTGGTTCAGAACAATGCTAAACATATGGTCTGGTTGGTTCAGAACAATGCTAAACATATGGTCTGGTTGGTTCAGAACAATGCTAAACATATGGTCTGGTTGGTTCAGAACAATGCTAAACATATGGTCTGGTTGGTTCAGAACAATGCTAAACATATGGTCTGGTTGGTTCAGAACAATGCTAAACATATGGTCTGGTTGGTTCAGAACAATGCTAAACGTATGGTCTGGTTGGTTCAGAACAATGCTAAACATATGGTCTGGTTGGTTCAGAACAATGCTAAACTTTAAAATAAGGAATATACAATGTAGAATAACTATCTATCAGCAAAAAAAGGTAAAAACATGGAAGGTCATGTAATACAATTCAAATATGACATGAGTTGACATGATAAAATGCTTAAAATATTAAATAAAGTGAATTGTCGTGCGCGCATGTGAGAGTATGTGTGAGTGTGTGTGAGTGTGTGTGTGTGTGTTTGTTTGTGTGTGTGTGTGTGTGTGTGTTTGTGTGTGTGTGTTTGTGTGTGTGTGTGTGTGTGTGTGTGTGTGTGTGTGTGTGTGTGTGTGTGTGTGTATGTGTGTGTGTGTATGTGTGTGTGTTATATAAACTAGATGTCTTTGTTTATGTGTCTAAGTGGAACCTTAGTCTTCATCGTTTCTCTAATTGCTGCTTTGCACAAACTGTCTCGGTTTGAGAATCCACATTTTGACCAAAGTTTCGTTTTCTGTTGAAGTTATCCCCCTATTTATACTCAGTACAAACATTTCTGCTCTTAATCTAGTGTGTGTGTGTGTGTGTGTGTGTGTGTGTGTGTGTGTGTGTGTGTGTGTGTGTGTGTGTGTGTGTGTGTGTGTGTCTCTGTGTTTATTTTATTGAAAGGGCAATTTAAAGTAGCTCCGAAGAACTTTTAAATATTTCTGAAACAGTCTCATTTTTCCTCTGATGATCATAAATTACATGTAACAGCAAACGAGACCATCAGTGCAAAGAATGCTATTTTTATATAGTTTTTCTTAATGCCTTTGTCATGGGTAATACGCTCACCCAGGAACAACAGCTGGCGTGGTAAAAACACTACTGCTTTTGTCCTAAAGGGGGGGCGCTAGAATTAACACACACTGAAAGTTCCTCAGAGCAGCTTTAAACTGCTGATACATTTCCACATAATTCTCTGTGCGTAATTTAAGAAGTGTTTATCTAATAATAATTGATGAATGTTGCTGTATCCCATTCGAGAGGCCGCATCCTTCTAAGGACGCGGCCTATAATAATAATAATAATGGATTGGATTTATATAGCTTTATATAGCTTTTCAAGGCACTCAAAGCTCTTTACAGGGTTCCAGGTTCCATTCATTCACACACAGTCATACCGGTGGTGGTAAACTACCATAGTAGCCACAGCTGCCCTGGGGCAGACTGACGGAAGCGAGGCTGCCATTCAGCGCCTACGGCCCCTCAGACCACCACCTCAAACATACAGCAGTCATACACATTCACACCAGGCAAGGTGGGTGAAGTGTCTTGCCCAAGGACACAACAACCATGACACAGGTGGCAGAGTGGGGATTGAACCGCCAACCCTTGGATCATTGGCCAACCCGCTTAACCACCTGAGCCACGGTCGCCCCTATGAAGGCTATAGCCTGTGAAGGACGATTCGAAGGCCGAACGAGCGTTGTTAAACGAGACGGTCTCCGCAAGTCTCCGTTTACAAGCATTTCTGGTTTGCGTAACAAGCCGTTACCTTGCGTGGCGACTCGCCGCTCCTGTGCTGCCTAGCAACCCTGATTGCTGCTAACGGAGACAGCCTTGTCAACGGAGGAAAAAAGAAAAAGAAGTTGCGTACCAGACGAAAAGAAAAAAAAGTACAAGAAGAAATAAAAGACAAGAATAAAAGAAAGGAAGATAAAAGTTAAGGAGATGGAGCAACACGTTGCTGTTTTGTTATTTTTTATTTTATTTTATGCAATCTCTGGAAAAAAACGCAATGAATCTTGGGATATGTTGGGTCGCGAAGGATCCATTATGGAAGTAAATGAGTGTCATCGGATTTTGAAAATAAAAAGCCATTGAATTTTAAGCACTGAATATTTATGCATTGAAATAACGTATCTGAATGTTTTGCCTCTGAATTTAACTCATTACATTTTAAACAACACATTTTCACCTTTATTTTACAATGTTCTCAAATTCAAAATCAAATATTCAACGTGCCAAAGTCAACTGCAAAATCCCATGTATGAAATTCAGAGTAAAACTTTGGGGACCCAAGGAAGAGCAATCGATCATAGATGCTAGATCGCGGTCAAACAAAGAGAGCCAGTGGGAGACAAACATGTTTCTATATATATGCTAGCCATTATATTCTTCCCTATAGAAACATGTTTGTACTCACCCAAGCACCATCGT
>CM049415.1:1377500-1380000 GCA_026929865.2 Hyperoplus lanceolatus | reverse complement strand
AAATACAACTTTATTGAATGAATGTATCTGTTAGTTAACAGATAAAGGAAAGACATGTTAGACGTGGTTCTTTAATGGCAAATGAAAATGAAAATACAGCAGAATAAATATCTCAATTTCCAGTCTAAATATATCAGTGTGTAAATTGTCCGTTTTTCTCCACACATGCAAGTGCTGCCATCTAGCGGATGAGCTGAACTTATTCCCTCTCCTTTAAATACATCAAAACAACTTTATCAAGAGTTTATCAATCAAGGTTCTAGTTGTTCTTTTGTATTTTAAGGGGTGACCACGATGTCTAATTTGATGTTTTCATTGCTAGTTGATGGTCTTGTTCAGTTCTCTTCTCAATTGAAGGAAAGGGTCTGTAGAACAATTTTAGTTTGTGTGCAAAAAAGAAAACCCTGTATTCCCAGACCCCTCAACCCCCCCCCCCACCCCCCCCCCCATCTTCCAAAATGACGACATCATAACAAAAATCATGACTATTTTTTGAAGGTTTTGTTTTTGATAATAAAGACCTTCAGAATTTCATGATGTTGATTGTGGACATTTTGGAAAAAAAAAAAGGTTGAAAAAAAAAATATTAAAAGTTGGTCTCGTGTCTTACCTTTCATTTAACCCATTGATGACTATGGCAATCTAGGATGCATGTCCTTAATGCCTGAGGGTTTTCTGAAAAAATAGTACGAATTGTCAAGTCTACCAAAACCTTAATATCTAAGCCTGTGTAGCACATAGAAACATGAAATAAAATACATTTAAAAGTTAAGGTTCACAGGTTTTATTTAAACATGCTCCCCTAGCGCTTACAAACCAACAAATATTTCTAAAAATCGTCAAAATTAGATGAATTAGAAAATTATTAAATATTGTTAATAAATAGATGCAATGTGTTGTGTGATTTTCGTCAGTAGTCTATAGTAGACCTTGATTCTGCGCACCAAACGCCACTAACTGTTCCGTTGCCGACATAGCCGGCGTATTTTTATTATTATTTTGTTTTATTTTTTGATTTTTGATTTTTTTGATTGACGTGATTTTCGGCAAACCACACAACTTTTGGGTGGTCACGTGGTCTTAAAAAAATCAACAGAACCCACCTCTTGTGTATTTGAACCAATGACAGTGCATTCTATGCTGGGAATGCCATGAAAATTAGATAAAGTAATAATGCTGCGCGACGCAGCATCAGGCAGGAGAGCCAATGTGGCATCGCGCAGCAGCCGTCATCAATGGGTTAAAAGAACTTGGAATGACTGAGTGTCCAGGCAACCCACTAAATGACTTTCTGCTTTATTTGAAATGTTACAAAATCAATTTCAAACAATCTTAAAATGTAAATGATATAGCACATGTACTAGAAAACAAACTGTGTTATTTCCTCAAATTCAAGCGGTCAAGGAAAATAGGCGATCCAATAATCTAACGTTAAGTTTGGTTCCCCCCCCAAAAAAACTAAATATTTTCATGGAATAATCAACAATTCAACTTTTATTGAGCGGAGACAATGAAACAGAAGACAGAAGATGTTACAGTGATCAAGGCACTTTAACTATTGAATCCTTCAGGTGATAAAGTTGCAAACATAACATCGTGTTAATTCAAGACAAACGCTAAAGTGGTTTAAAGATGGCTGCCGTTCCCATTCCTCCAATCTAACCCAGATTACAAATAATATTATTTATAATAATAATAATAATAATAAAAAAAAAAAAAAAAAAAAATAATATTTATAATAATAATAAACATCTAACACTCATACTCTGTGGAGCAACAACTCATTTCTTGTCCACTAGACACAGTAAAGGCCTTTGCACACCGGGCGCGTTTTATTAGTTAATTACCGAACGTACACATACAGAGTCAATACAAGCTTCCACACCAGCGCCAAAATTTAGATTTTTCTGGGACGTCGCTTCTTAAAAGTGAGACGCGACAAAATTCACATTTCAAAACATTCGCTTTTACGTGGCGTTTATTGTGGCGTGCTTACAGAAAAAGCAATATGAAAAACCTAACTGTGGCGTATAATGATAGAATGCGGATGCTTCTCAGAATACCGAGATGGTCTAGTGCCAGTCAGATGTTTGTAAATGTTGGTGTGCCTACCTGTCATGCTTTAATTAGGAATTTGATGTATCGATTTATGTGTAGGTTGACCACATCTGATAACAGTATCATTCAGGCATTGGCCAAGCCTGGTTTTAGCTCTGTCAGGTTCTCATCCACACTCTGGAGACATCGGAGGGCTTCTTTGTATACTGCAAGTGTTGTATGCTGATCTTTTTTTTATTTTATTTTTTTATTTATTTATTTTTTAATCTGCATGCATTGGTGTGCTTTTTGTTGTTATTGATGTATTGACTCTATTTTTTTTATACATTGTACTATGGATCTTCATGTGTCCTGAATAAAATCATATATATATTGGCGCTGCGCCCGGTGTGCCAAGGCCTGAAGACTAGAACATGTGAGTGAGTGAAATGTCACAATTTTT
>CM049415.1:1300000-1372500 GCA_026929865.2 Hyperoplus lanceolatus | reverse complement strand
ACACACACACACACACACACACACACACACACACACACACACACACGTACCTGAGAGATGGAGCCCAGAGACTTCCATGCGTCCCACTTCACCTTGCCCACGAAGTCCAGCATGCCTGGTTTCGGAGTGTTGCAGGCGCCCTGAGTGGACTACAGCAGGGAGAGGGAATATGTTCAATAATGTTCCTCATAATGCACATTTCAATGTATTTACTTATCTGTCTGTCTCCCTCCCTCCCTCTGCCTGTCTCTCTCTGTCTGTCTCTCCCTCCCTTCTTCTCTCTCTCTCTCTCTCTCTCTCTCTCCCTCCCTCCCTCCCTCTGTCTCTCTCTCTCTCCCTCCCTTCTTCCCTCTGTCTCTCTCTCTCCCTCCCTCCCTCCCTCCCTCTCTCCCTCCCTCCCTCTCTCTCCCTCCCTCCCTCCTTCTGCCTGTCTCTCTGTCTCTCCCTCCCTCTGTCTCTCTCTCTCTCTCCCTCCCTCCTTCTGCCTGTCTCTCTGTCTCTCCCTCCCTCCCTCCCTCCCTCTCTCTGATTTAATTTAAATCTTATACAGCTCTGGAAAAAAATTAAGACTCCACTCCACATAACCAGTGTCCTTCGTTTTACTATATATAGGCATGTGTTTGAGTGAATTGAGTAGAATGAACATTTTGGTTTTATTCTACAAACTACTGACAACATTTTCTACCAAATTCCACCCCAGAAATATTGTCATTAAAGAGCATTTCCATTAAGTAATGGAGAAAAGGGTAGTTTGATATTGCAAAAAAAAAATCTATTAATATTTTTCTAGATTTTTGCTTACTCAATTGGCCGAAACACCTGTAAAAAGGTTCAGGGTACAAGGATTTTATTGTGATACACAAGGAAAGCGGTAGGTGTTTAAAATGTCTAAAGAGACACGAAACACATAAATACGCAATAAGAATATGAAAAATAAGACGATCACGCAAAGATAAAGACCAAAAGAATATATATATAGTGATATGTAGAATAACAAGGCGCCTCACCTGTTTGAAGAGAGCGTAGATCTGTAGTTTGACTTCGTTCCCCGGGTCGTTCTTCAGAGCGGACAGTCTGGTCTTGGCTTGTTCAAACTGCTCCACCGTCGCACCTGCATACACACACACACACACACACGCGCGCACGCACACACACACACACACACACACACACACACACACACACACACACACACACACACACAGTTGGTATTTTATGCTTGGCATTTGCCTATAGTCTAAACGATGTAATAGGAAGTACTTAGAAACCAGTAAAGAAAAGTAAGTTAGTTGTTTATTTTATTTTGTCTTTTGTTTTTGTGTTTCTTTCAGTTGTGGGTGTGTGTGTTGTTTAAAAAAGAAATTTAAATGATAAAGTATTTTAAAAGCAAAGAAATAATAAGAATGTGATTTGGAACACATGGACAGACACACACACACACACACACACACACACACACACACACACACACACACACACACACACACACACACACACACACACACAGGGACGGACTCACCCATCAACGGAGAAGCTGCAGTGTGGAACTTGAGACTGGGAACGCTGGACAATCTGACCAAGCTGCTGAGAAGAGACAGAAGACAACGTCGCTTTAATGTCCATTGCAAAATATGTTTCCTTTGATCGATTGATTGATTGATTCCTTGTTATTGAATAGTTCTGGTAAATCAGAAAATAAAAAGTCAATAAGGTGTCATGTAGGTCCCTTCAGTATTGGGGCGACTGTGGCTCAGGTGGTAGAGCAGGTCGGCTGATGATCAAAGGGTTGGAGGTTCGATCCCCGCCCTGCCACCTGTGTCATAGTTGTTGTGTCCTTGGGCAAGACACTTCACCCACCTTGCCTCGTGTGAATGTCGATAGTTGTCTGCTATCGGTGTATGAATGTGTGTGTGAATGGAAACGTGTAAATGGGAACAGGTCTCCCTTGCAAAAGAGTCTTCGGACTCAATGGGATATATCTGTATAAATAAAGGTTAAAAAAAAAAAAAAAAAAAAAAGTATTGTTATATAGTCCAGGAAAGGCTGACATATCTGCTATATCCAGACATACAGAGGAATCGAAATAACATTGGTCTCAGACCCCACGGTGCATTAATAAACCTGCAGTGTGTAGAATTTTGGGTTTTATTTCCTAGCAGATTTTGTAGAAAGTAATTATAATATCCATAAGTACATTTAATTTAGTGCATAATAGCTGAAATTCTTTTTTGAATTATTATTTTTTCCCTTAGAAAGGGTCTCATATATGTCCATATTTCTGCATATTTTGGACCAAGGCCTTGTGCCGCCATCTTGAAAGTGTCATAGTTGGAATGTCATCAGGTGCATTGTTTAAAATTTAGAATTGTTCTTGTCCTTGAAGGCCACTGTAGCTTCTGTTATTATTCTAAAGGGTTGGGGTTACCCAGGGAGCGTTGCATTCTAGAACTTTCTAGAACTTTCTTGATGATGTCATAGTACACACTGCACCTTTAAGTAAAATAAGATAAGTAATATTTACAATAAATACATCCTAAATAGTGCAAAAGGCAAAACAAAATGTTATATTTAAAATAAAAAACAAGAAGTAAATAAATTGAAATGTACTATGTGGAACATTATTTACAATATTTGGAACATGTCAAGACAACAAAAGGACAACAGGACTTTGTTAACCTATTTATTGCAATAACATTGTTAGGGCAATAAATAGGTTAAAATAAATTGATCATCCATAGCTCACCAAAACACTTGTAACAGAGTACAATAACCGCCTCCTTTTTATGTCGATAAGAGCTCCAAAAAGGCCTTAAAATGTCAAATTATTTTAGGATTACAAAGGAAAACTAATAAAATGTGTTAATAAACTGGTATGTACACAAAGGGGCCACCGTAGCTAGCAACATGCCAGTTTACAAAGCCTATGGTAGTGCATTAACACTGGGTTTATTTTCCAGCTCACACACAGTACAGACAGGTAGTGGATCATGAGGAGATATTCACTGATTTTGACAACAAGCGATCTACAGAATCACTGACACCTTTAATTCATACAGTGACAGCGATGAGGCTTTATTACTCAAGTGTGCAGCATACATACATTCATAGATAGTATATAAAGGTAGCATAGCATCTGTGACCTCCGAGTCTGAAGTGGGGCAAAGTTCACAGCTGTGTGTAGCCGACTTTGTTTAGCTG
The DNA here is from genome assembly GCA_026929865.2 of Hyperoplus lanceolatus. Lineage (NCBI taxonomy): Eukaryota > Metazoa > Chordata > Actinopteri > Uranoscopiformes > Ammodytidae > Hyperoplus > Hyperoplus lanceolatus. The sequence goes on along the minus strand of CM049415.1, from coordinate 1,369,302 downwards.
CCATTGTCTGTGCTGTTATAATCATATTTAAAATGTGAATAAAGATACGTTATTGACACTTTATGCGAGTGCTCGTCTGCAGCCCTGTGTGTGTGTGTCTCTGTTTAGCAGTTTTTTTAAACACAATTCATTAAGTGGCTATTCTGTGTGTGTGTTCTTAATAAGCAAACAGCACAAGCAGGTTAGTTTAGTTAGCAGTTTAACACTGTGTCCTACCGCTAATTATTTACAGTTCAGTATCAGTTTACCTTCTTAGCTGGACCAGGCGCCAGGGAGCGAAGAACTTGAGAGCGACGCCGGCCATTGAAGCCTAGATCTGGGGTCCAAAGTCTGGGAGGGACGTAAGGAGGGAGGGAGCTACGGAAGAACAGCTAACGATGCTAACAACTGTTACTAGTAGACTGTGGTGGTATAGCCATGAGAAGAGTAATGTGAAGCTCCCGCCCACTCAGTGACTCTCTGCTCTGCCATTGGCTGGAAAGGGCACTGACGTAGTGCTCTCAAACCAATTGGAACGCACGCTTTCACGTTGAAGTGCTGATATCTATTTGACAGCTCTAGTGACAGTAGTTTGGCTACTTTTCAGATGAATATTTTAAATCGGAACAGAACAGAGTATTACTGATCCTTGCACCTGTGGGAATTATGTGATTATTTCCTCCACTATTTATTACACAGAACAATCTCCACATTAACGTTAAAGAGGACCTATTATGCTACTTTTCTGGTCTTAATGTCTTGTTTTACACTGCTATAGAGCAACCTGACACGAATCACATCACAAAAAACTATGTAGATTTTCGGGAAGCTCTTTCTCTTATTTTGGCGATCCAGCACATCCTGTCAACACTTGAGTGTGTGTGCTTCGGCTCCCTCCGCCTGTGCTTCGGCCATCTCCGCTCCCCCCCCTCCTGCAAACCCCACTCCGTTGTGATTGGTTACCTTCCTTCCGGAACACTTTCAGTGGCGGGAAGCGCGAGCATGGACCTATAAGGGCGCGAGGCAGACGCGAACAGGGAAGTGACAGCCTTACCATACATGGAAACATCCGCGTGGAGACGTCACAAAGTTTTATGCGACGTCACAAATTATGAAAGGGTAGACCGCTTTGAAGACGTGACTTCTCGACTGGCTAGAATAGTGTTTAGTGCTCTGCACAGACACCCCAGACGGTCAACAGGGAATATGTCGAAATGCATGTAAGTCATTATTTGATAATTTAGTATGGTTAAGCATGACTATGAATCATCATAACAACGTTTATAGGTCATAAAAGACTTATTATTATTATCAAATCCTCTGATTATTATTAGCCTATTAATATTCGAGTCAGAAAATAAACCTAACTATGCTGTAATGTTAGCAGAAGCCACATTTACCTTTAAGTGCATTCACATTGATTAATGACTGACGACAGAAAACTAAAGTAGTCTGGACGTGTTGTTGAATTGATCCTGTCTACGCATGCGCACTGTGCCGCAACATCGGCGGCTCCGCGCTGTTTGTGTAGAAGTTTCTAGAAGGTTCGATGGATGAGATGGAGATTTTAGTGAAGAGGAGGAAAGGAGGCTGCCGCGAGGAAAAGGCGATTTATGAATGGAGGTTAGTCTCTCTCTCTCTCTCTCTCTCTCTCTCTCTCTCTCTCTCTCTCTCTCTCTCTCTCTCTCTCTCAAACTTGGACAAACTGATAAGAGTTGACGCCATTAGTGTGCTAGCTTAGTATCCGTTAACTAGCATGCTAACAGCTTTATATAATAGTGTGTCAACGCGTTAGCTAGTCCCGTAACGGTAATCATTGGGTGTGATTAGCTTAGATGACATCGTGCCAGGACGAGACAGCTAAAGCGACCGGAAGCTATTTGTGAAGAGGAAAAAAAGAGGCTGCGGGATTATTACATGGAGGTGCCTGAAGTAAGGAGGTAAGTCTCTCTCTCTCTCTCTCTCTCTCTCTCTCTCTCTCTCTCTCTCTCTCTCTCTCTCTCTCTCTCTCTACACAATGAAACAAACTCAGGACACGTTTTGACGAGCGGGAGGTAACCGTTAGTGAGCCAGCTAAGCTTAGCGTCCAGGTGTTAGCTAATACTTTTCAGTGAACTTGACCGTTTTTTTCAGCCAGAGCTGAATTTGAGGCCATTGAGAGAAAAAAGCAGTGTATATCAATATTACAGCTTTGAAATACATGAACTACTGTTAGAAAGATCTCCTGCTTACGTTATAGCTGTTAGGTAACTACTCTTAGATAGCTAGGTTTAGTTATCTACCTTATCTGTCTGTTAACATCTGTTGTTAAGATAACTAAGTTTAGCTACCATAGCTGTCAGTTGTATTATGTTGCTAAGGTTAGTTAGCTGTCTACTATAATGTCTTAGTCTTTAGTTTTAAACAATTGATTGATTTATCTTGTTGAAATGTCATGATGAGATATTCCAATATTTGATTAACGTTAAACCAATATTGATATATATGATCGTGAGCGTACCCATGACAAAGGCATTGAGAAAAACGATATAAAACAATTAGAATTCTTTTGCACTGATGGTCTGGTTTGCTGTTACATGTCATTTATGATCATCAGAGGAAATGAGACTTTCAGAAATATTTAAAAGTTACTGAGTTGGAGCGCCTGGATATTTTTAGAAAAATTAACTGTGAAAATGGACTGAGGTCTGATATGTGACTAGCAGTGTGTTTGTTTGGACAGCAGATGGCGCTGCTGCATCAGCAATGAACTGAGACTCAACCATAGAACACTGCACTCAGACAGACGGAGAGCAATCAGGGAGACAAGCTGGGCGATTTCTCTTATTATTCGAATTATAAAATAAACAACCTTTACACATTCACATTGATCATTGACTGATGATAGACTTTTTTTTCAAACTTTATTTAAATTTTTTAGCAGGACATTTATAGTTGGCCTAACAAAAGAAAACATCAAATACATAAACATGGTGAGACAATATCAAACATCGGAAAGAAAAAAAGAAAAACATAAGATAAAAGAAAAATTAACAAACGTGGGTGATGATAGAAATGTAGTCTGGACATGAAGTTTCGATCGAGGACATGAAGCTTTAAGTCAAGAGGAGGAAAGGAGGCTGCAGCGAGGAAGACGTTTACAGGAGGTAAGTTAAGTTAGTGGATCGGCGTTAGTCTCTCTCTTACTCACTGGGACAAGCGTCTAACGTCTGACAACAGTTAGCGAGCTAGCTTTGCGTCCAGGTGTTAGCTAATACTTTTCAATGAACTTGACCGTTTTTTAGCGACAGCTGAATTTTAGGCTCTTAAGAGAAAATAGCAGTTTGTCAAAATGACAGCTTTGAGATACATGAACTACTGTTAGAAAGATCTACTGCTTACGTTATAGCTGTTAGATAACTACTCTTAGATAGCTAGGTTTAGTTAGCTACTTAACTGTCTGTTAACATCTGTTGTTAAGAGATAACTAAGTTTAGCTTCCATAGCTGTCAGTTGTATTCTGTTGCTATGGTTAGTTAGCTTTCTACTATAATGTCTTAGGGCCCGTGTCCACCTAGCGCCTTTTTCCAGCGTTAAACGCTGGCTGTGTGCTCGGGAGTGTGTCTACTGAGCGTTTTTTTCGACCGCTTTTTTCAACCGCTTTTCTCAAGCGTTTTATGAGCTGGGAGAGAGAGAGCTGTGATCGGGGGAGAAAAAATGCTGATCGTCACCTGTCAGTCAGACCTATCAACACTGGTTTAACTCTTTAGGCTTGCTGTTTTCTATTTAAATCGTTACATTTTAATATGAGTAGTCTTATGAAACAGAGAATACTTTCCACCATCCTCTGTTTGGATGAGGAGTTATCGCGGCTCCTGCAAACACACACGGAGCAAGTTGTAGGCTGACGTGTGAGCATGAAACGATCCGTAGGAGATAAAAAATACAGCGAATCAAGTGTTCGCCTAATCTGCTCCCACAAACGGCTCTCCTCCCTCTGTTCTGGTCATTTTAAGTCACTATTTTCGTACAGTTTCGGGTAAACAGAGACGGAAAAAGCAGTTTCTCTTCCGTCTTCTTTGTTGCCAAGGCGACTAGTCCCGACAATCTACTATCTGATTGGCCCTTTGAAAAAGGCAGCGGTGACGTCCACGCCGCCTTTCTGAAAAGTTGAACTTTTTTCAACTTGCAAATCTCGAAGCGGCCGCACAAAAAGGCGTTGGGTGGACACGGGCCCTTAGTCTTTAGTTTTAAACAATTGATTGATTTATCTTGTTTAAATGTCATGATGAGATATTACAATATTTGACCAAAACACTTTTTAATTTTATATTCAACCCGGTGAACCAAAGGAAATTATCATTAACAAATCTTTTTTAACAGCACCTGTGAGCACCTCACACACAAACAAAAGGTTTGTTTGAGGTGAGCTGCGCTTGGAAAGTAGATCAGCTGATATCTGTCGGGAGGGATCGAAAACCTGAACCTGAATTTAAACAGCACTGAGTTGGCTCAATCAATTTGTGATGGTGGAAATATGGTAAGGGTCTTTTTTTGTTTTGTTTTTTGTTTTGTAAATGATAAATTGTACAACAATAGGCCTACACTGGTATGGTGAGTGTTATGTTAATGGTAGTAGACTTTTTTAACAAACAGAGCACACTATGTAAACAGAATAATAATCCAAAAAAAGACAAATACAATAGAATACATCACTATGTGCTATTTGGAAATGCTCATGGTAGACTTTATTATAAGATATATCATGTGTACAACACCTATCAACAAATTATTGTAACCAAATTTGCAGTTGATTTTAAAACGAGACAATACAGGGCTGTTCAATACACTGCATGTAAAAGGCAGAAACACTTATTACTTTTACATTAATTCACAAATGCGTTCAATTGTTTTTGTCAGAAATGTACATGTAAATGCGTTTTTTTTGTGTCAAACGTTTACAAAGTCAATAACAGAGTTTCATCAGTAGCACGGGGCGAAAACTCCCAAAGAGCTTAATGTGTCAGCAAGTTGTTTCCCTTCAAGAATTGTTGTTGAGCATCCAGAGCAAGTAGGACAAAAATTACCCATCATGCAGTGTGCTGGCAATATGCCTATCAAAACTGTGCAGGTCCACACAAGTTTGGCTCACCCCAATCAAGCCTAAACAGACATGCACGTGTACACACACACACACACACACACACACACACACACGTGTACACACACACAAACACACACACACACACACACACACACACACACACACACACACACACACACACACACTTCCTGGAAATGGAGCTGGGTGGAACCAGATAACTGTGCTACATTAGAACAGGAAGGGGACCCTGAAAGTGAAAGTATTCAAACGGGTCAGACTCCATTTTGAGTCGACAGAGCGGAGAGGAACGACGGAAGCTGAAGACTGAGGCAGGGTGAGTGTTATTAAGACATTTTTACTATTTTACTGTCACAGTCTCTTGAGTATTTTTTTTCTCCCTGTGAACTGTATATAAAAGTCATGTGGAAAAGTTATTTAGTTTGAGATAGAATTTTTAACATAATTTAAACAAATATGAAATAATGTTCCAACATTTACGCCAAAACCGATTTTAATTAAACCTGTTGAAGCAAAGGGAGACGATCATTAAACCATCATGTTAAACAGTTGATCTGTGTGAGCACTACACAGACACACACACACACACACACGGTCGCACCAGTGCACCTGAAATGTATTACGTCATATTAAATTTAATATTGGGTGTTAGTGCTGCAGGCCGGTGAGTAAAACAAACAAACATGGACGCCGACGGGCAGTAGCAGCCAAGCCGTCGCTGAACTGTGGCGGAAAACAATCGCAGCTTCTGCTATATGGGGATATTTAGGATTAGATAGAAGAACTGTTTAAAGCTTGGAAAGTTATAGTCGCAACGTCCCGTGGCGACCGGTGGCAACCTCTTCTAATAGGTCCATGGTGGCAGTCTATCAACACATGAGACAGAGAAAAGTCAGATGAATGTATGAGTGAAGGCCCACCGTCCATGCATGTTTCAGTAAGTTTAAAGACACTGCTACTGTCTTTGCACTTTGGAGGAATGCATTTATTTTCATGGGGAAATTTTTTTTTTTTATTATTTTGAAAACAGTATGCCTATAGGATACTAGCCTAGTACAAGCTTGATTTATTATATTTTCAATGAGTCTTAATATGTGCATGTTTTAAATTGAGATATGGGGTTCAAAGCTATTAATATTCTTTCATTTTCCTATTAGCCACTAATATTGCAATCGCACTAATTCACAAAATCGTGCACCCAAAATATATGCTGGTGCAACCAATGAAAAAGTTAATCTGGAGCCCTGCAGTACATAATAATAATAATAATAATAATGGATTGGATTTATATAGCACTTTTCAAGGCACTCAAAGACGCTTTACAGGGTTCCAGGTTCCATTCATTCACACACAGTCATACTGGTGGTGGTAAACTACCATAGTAGTCACAGCTGCCCTGGGGCAGACTGACGGAAGCGTGGCTGCCATTCAGCCCCTCCGACCACCACCGCAAACATACAGCAGTCATACAGCAGTCATACACATTCACACGAGGCAAGGTGGGTGAAGTGTCTTGCCCAAGGACACAACAACCATGACACAGGTGGCAGAGCGGGGATCGAACCGCCAACCCTTGGAGCATTGTTGTTCCTTTTAGAAAAAGTGCCTATGGACAGGCTGTATTTTCATACCGTGCAACTCATACCTGGAACACACTACCCGCTGCTCTACGTGAGCTTCCCACTCTTGGCTCTTTTAAAAAACGTCTTAAAGTATGGCTGCTGGAATCTCAAAACTGTTCACACAATCTATCATAGATTTTTATTTTTTATTTTTTAACATTATTTGAATAATTGTTTTTACTCACTTGTTCTGTCGGTTGCATGTTTTTTTTTTTTTTTTTTGGATTGTCTGTTTTTATTTATGAGTACACGCGTATGTTTGTTTTATGTGATTGGTGTCGACCAATCAAGGGACAAAGGATGCAAATTAGCACTTGCTACAATCCTGTATATTTACATGTAAATGTCTATTAATATGCAATGTCCCTTTTAAATAAATAAACTTAAACTTAAACTTAATTGGCCAGCCTGCTTAACCACCTGAGCCATAGACTTACATTCATTTCCTGGAGACTTACCCTAACCCTAATCTAAACCTAATTCTACCATTACCTAAAAAACGGTCTTCACCCTGAAATATCATTATTGCGTTAAGGGGACTTCCATTTTGTTCCCAAAAGTAAGGTACTTTCCCACACACAGGTATACAGTGTAAAGAGAAAATTGTCCCCACAACATGAGTAATACCAGCACACACACACACACACACACACACACACACACAGTTGAACCCACGTGATTTCCAGTAAATGCAGAGGGGAGGGGAGGAGCACAGGGAGGAAACCCAGAAGGGAGGGGAGGAGTCCGTTCTCCATTCTGAGTCAACAACAGCACACGGAGGAAAACTGTAGGCTGAGGCAGGGTGAGTCTGAGACTTTATTCTTTATTGTCCCCAAGGGGAAATTCTCTTTCACATCACAAGTACAGGTATGCACGCCGAAAGTTAATAACAAATGGACAACTAAAATAACATGCAGACAGAATATATAGATGGAGTGGGTCTGGAGTGTTAATACGACATTTGTGTTGTTACTGTCACAGGACACAAAGTCATGATTGTCTGAATAAATGATACTGTAGCGTGTGTGTGTGTGTGTGTGTGGTAAATTAGAAGGATTGTGTAACTTCCTGTTATCTCAGTCTGACTCCTGAACGAACCTGTTTTACTTCTTTATGTTTTGTTCACAGTCAGTGTTTACCGTTTCAGATTGGCTGAAGTCCAAAAGGAGTGTTAACATGGAGGAAGAGGAGGACAGAGCAGTGTCTCCAGTCCCCAGCTGTCTGTCTATGAAGAGTGAACGGCCCATAGGTTGGCAACCAGACTTCAATAATGAACCTGGACCCTCAGACACAAAGTAAGTGAGCTGATATAAACACATTCAGCTGGTAATTTTTTGTTGTGGCCGTAAACCACTTTAAAATCCCCAAAAAGAAGATTTAGCATTTAATCAGCTGGATTCACTTCCTCACTACATAAGCAGTTGTTGCTCGAATCCCAGAGAGGAAGAGGAAGTGAGCCTCATTATGAGTTACTCAGTTTGTCAGTATTATGACCGCTGTTAAATATGAACAAAATATTGCAAACATAAGAACTAGCTTCTTTTTTATCACTTTATGATTTTTATAATTCCTGGTTTTACAGGGTGCTGTAGCCTCCTGAGCACTCCTACCTTCTGTATCCATGATTTGTGAAAAAACAATCTAATCTAAGCAGGTTCTATTTCGTTCCTACTGACCACCAGAGGCGGTGCTTTCAGCACTGGATGTTCCATCGCGCGCATGCGCAGGTCGAGATCTTTATACCAACAAAGTCACCTGTGACACCTGGGTGACCCCGGGAATGTCTATATATTCCGGAAGTCACCAGAGGTTCTGTTCCTTCTATCTTCTCGCGGACTAGCAGGTCGCACACATTGTTGTGTGAGAGTATACCATTAGCTTGTCGCAAGTAGCTCGTACCTAAGGGTTGGTGCTTCGATTTGACTTCGACCACCAAGGGCTGCGACTTGCAATTCGTTCGACTTGGCTGCGGCCGGTCAGGGGGTGAGTAAAGTGTGAAGGCTACGCGTAGCCCGGCTACTGCGGAAGCTAATATCACCTTTCCACCTTGCTTTGATTAGATCAGGCGGCGGCTGGGTTCACAGTCGCCGTGTTATTCTTTCGTTCGCACCGTTGCTTGTGTGTTTCGCTAAGCCCGGTGGCTAATTGTATGCTCGAAGGTATTGTCTTTCTAGCATTGTGCACTGTTGATCGGGTGCTAAGTTCGCCTAGACCGGTTGCTTACTTTGACTTAATCGACAGCGAGTGGCTTGGGGTAGAGCCAAGCCGCCGCCACAGTATTTGTTGCATTGTCGCACTGTGGCTCGGGTGCTGAGTTCGCCTAGAGCGGTTGCATAGGCTACTTAATTTGCTCGTCAGGTGGGCGGCTTCGGGTCAGAAGTCGCTTTCACTGTTGTATTGAGCTGTGTCCCACCAGTCGTGGGCTCTCACCTAAGCCTTGCGTTGCATAGCTTACTTTATTGCTTGCCAGTGGATGAGCCGTGCCACACACTATGTATGCTGTTGTATAGCCTACACTGTATGCTGCGCCGGTGGGCGAATTAGTTTCCTAAATCGCCTTCACCGTGTTATTTTAGCCGTGTCACACTGTTGCGCGTGTGTAGGCTGCTGTAGTGTGTCGCCAGTTAGCAGCTTAGTTCACACCGCTGTATTATTATGGCCGTGTCGCACCGTTGCACGGTAGCTCACGCCTTAGCCTGACTGCATAGGCTACTTAATTTGCTCGCCAGTGAACGTCGTTGCCGTCACTGTGTTATTAAGGCGCATTAATGCTTGGGTGTGCTCGCCTAAGGCTCAATTGCCTATAGCAGGGGTGTCCAAACTACGGCCCACGGGCCCACTTTTTATTGGCCCGCGGCCGATTTTAAAAATATAATGTAATATGGCCCTTTTTTTTTTTTTTTGCATTTCTTAGTTAACCCACTAGTGCAGGGGTGTCAAACACTGATTGATTGGCCCGTGGCACATTTAAAAAATATAATGTAATATGGCGCTTTTAATTTTTAAATAATTTAAATGCACTCATTATATTACTGAGAAATATGTCCCATAAAAGAAAAAGAGCAACAAGCCCATCCCAGAGGACCCTGAATAATATTTTATTTTAAATTAATATTATTATGGAAAATCTATGTGTCCTTCTCCAATAGCTTCTAAATCATCTGACACAGTGTCTCCATTTATTTTTCATACAAAATTCTTCAGATTTAGCCTCTTAATTTCCCTCTCAAAGTGCACCAGATTCATGCATTTCACTTTAAAAACTTTAAAAAATCTCGCGGGGGGCATACCCCCAGATCCCCCTAGGAGGGTCGGGACCTCGGCTGGATACTATTTTCACCCTGCTGGACATTGGACGCAAAGGCAGAAAACACTGGGTGTATCATTGGCATATAAACAAGAGGGGAAATGTGTCTGTTTAATGTGCAAGGAAAGTGTTGCCGTGAAGAAGGATTACAATTTACGAAGACACTATGAAACTAAACATCAGAGCAGCTACATGTCCTGATAAATGTGTTATTTTTGCAAAGTGGCCCGGCCCTTTGTAGATTTTTCTGTATGTGGCCCTCAGTGAAAAAAGTTTGGACACCCCTGGCCTATAGCCTTCGTTGATTTGCTCTCCAGTGGGCGGCTGGGGTTACCAAGAGCCGCTGACACTGCCAGGGGACTACAGATAGAGAATAGCATTTTGGCTAATTCTAGCATTTTTAACCCATGTATGATCATGTGGTTTATTGATTTGCACTGTCCCCTTCCTAAGTAAACTGAATTCAATTGAACTGTGTTATTTAGGGGGTCGTGGGTGCGCTCTCGTAAAGGTCGATTGCCTAGCCTACTGTAACTTGCTCGCCATTGGGCGGCATAGTTTTACACCGCCACTGTGTTATTCTAGCGGTGTCACACCGTAGTTCGGTTGCTCTCGCTTGAAGCCCGGTTGCATGCCTTAGTCGGATGCATATTTTAATTGGCTCGACAGGTCGCGTTGTGGCTTGGGTGTGCTCTCGCCTAGAGCTCAATTGCCTAGCCTACTGTAACTTGCTCGCCAGTGGGCGGCATGGTTTTACACTGCCAATGTACTATTCTAGCGGTGTCGCACCGTGGCTCGGTTGCTCTCGCCTGAGGCCCGGTTGCATGCCTTAGTCGGATGCATATTTTAGCTGGCTCGACTTTTGGCTAATTCTAGCATGTTTTACTGTAACTTGCTCACCAGTGGGCGTAGTTTTACACCGCCACTGTATTATTCTAGCGGTGTCGCCCTTCTTATATGTCCATGGGTGTCGCACCGAGGCTCGGTTGCTCTCGCCTAAAGCCCGGTTGCATACATTGGTTGCTCGCCAGGGAGCGTCTTGGGTTTCCAAGAGTCGCCTTCACTGTGTCACACCGTTGTCGTGTCTGTGCAGGCTACTGTAATTTGCTCGCCAGTGGGCGCTATAGTTTTGCACCGCCGCTGTATTATTCTGGCGGTGTCGCGCCGTGGCTCGGTTGCTCTCGCCTGAAGCCCGGTTGCATACCTTAATCAGATGCATATTTAGTTGGCTCGACAGTGGGCAGCTTAGACCTTCCTAAAGTCGCCGTCACTGTTACTTTTAGTGTGCCTGAAGCCATGACAAGTGCCCTGCAGGTCTCAGGGTTGAGCACCTGAGGGAAGCGCTGTCAGATAACCCATGCATGAACTGTAGTTTCATGTCTCAGGCACTGAGGTTGCTAGGTAGAGGCTCTCCTACTAGCCTCCAACCAGCTCATGGTACCAGTGGCAGTGAGTAACCTTGCGGCTGGGCATCCTTCCTACTACAGGGGATGACATGCTGTCCACAGCTGCGTCCTGTAACCTCTTAGAGGTGGGCAGCTCGGCTAAAGAGTCAGTGTCCGTCCGTGACTCGCCAAGTATGGGGTTAGATGAAGCTCTGGTTTCATCTGCACCCACGAATGCCTTCTTTTCGGCAGGCCCTCAATCCTCCGTTTCTGTGTGCCTCCCTCTGAGCCTTACTCCGCACAGCTCCGTAGATGCTGGCCAGATTTAAGGGCTCTCTCCCATCACACTAGTGACAGCAGAGCTCTGGCAGCCATGCACAATGCTGATAGTTAGGGCTTGGACTGGTTAGCTCCGATTGAGCCTGCTATAGCATCCCTGGTTGTCTCCCCAGACGAGGCTCTGAGAGCCGATGTGCGCTGCCCTCGGCCCCAGTGCCGGATTTCAGGCGACGTCCTTACTAGGAGTTACGACATTGCTGCCTGTGTGGGCCATCTGGGAATTTACTTTCTCACACAGTCCTGGCTCGGTCGCTAACCATACAGGGGTCAGGTGCTGGTCACTCAGCATGGACCCTCAGTGATGCTTCACTGCAGACTTTGCATTATGACTTAGGGAGCTAGACAGGTTGATGTCAACTGTGACGTGGCGCGCCGCCAGGGTTGGCTGGCGCAGTCGTCCCAGTTGGAGGTGTGTCGACAGACCCTCCGTTCTCTTCCAGTGATCCCAGGCCAGACGTTCGGCCAGCTGCTCTTCAGGCCTGGTGCGAAGTGTTCAGGTTGACCAGGCTAGACAGTAGTTGCCCGCTGCGACGTGCACCTCTGCCTGATTCCAGGCCGGGAACCTCTGTGGTACCCCGTGCCAATAGCTTCAACCACGTTCAGGTGGACAGTCAAGGGGCCAGTGCTTCTCAGCACATTCTGAACAGCGCCGTAACACTGCGCTACAGCTGCATTTCAGGCGCCAGGAGGTCGGCGTCCAGCCTCCGCCCTCCCCCAGAGTCCTTGGGGGTGCTACTCGATGCTCGGTAGGTTCTACTCAACCGAAGTTCAGGTACCAGGAGGTGGGGCGGTTTCGCCCCGTTCTGGACTAAGACGGCGGAATCAGTGCCTCGCGATTCTTCCTTTCCCCACGCTGCGTGTTGCAGGGGTCCTCCAGTCTATCGCTCAGGCGGACTGGGTTGTGTCATAACCTGAAAGATGCTACTTTCAAGTCCCTACTGCCCAATGTCACAGGTGGTCCTCCCCTTTGCATTTCTGGGCAAGGTGTCCAGTTCAGGGTTCTTCCGTTTGGGCCGTCCCTGGCTCTGCGTATATTAAACAGTGTGTGGCAGCATCCCTGCCACCATTACAGCTCAGCTGGTGCTCGACTCGGCGGCCATGCGAGCCTGCCTTTCTCCGGAGCGCGTAGCTACCGTTCAGCAGCTACTACAGCACTCCATGCAATGGAGGCTGCTGGAATACAGCCTCTTCCTTTGACTGATAAGTATGCTGACCTCGGCATTATCTAATTATCATTATCTAAACTGTCCAAGTTCCAGGTGTCCGGAACACGGCGATAGAAAAGGGCCACCCCCGGGGAGTGGAGACTCCATCCGGAGGTGGTGGGCATGATTGGGACAAGTATGGCAGGGCATCCTTCCTATCCAAACGATTGTCTCCCCACCATGTAAACCAATCGATCGAGTTGGCTGCTTTCAATCCCCTAGGCCAGGGGTGTCAAACTCATTTTGGTTGGAGGGCCACATACAGCCTCTCTGATCTCAAGTGGGCCGGACCAGTAAAATAATGGCAAAATAACTCCAAATCCCTAACTTTGTTTTTTTGTTTTTCTCTGCTTTATCACTCAGCCTACATTTGTAACCTACATTATCAGGGATCACTGTACCCCCCAGGAAATGTCTTAGTAAAGGTTGCTGCTGGCCACGGGAATAGGAAGTGCGGCGCGCAGCGCCGCAGCAAAAATGTTGGGGGTATTTTGCTCAAAGATGCCAATGTGCACTAATGAAATAAACAACTGTTTATTTGAATACACAAATACAACAGGCACTGACCTTACAGTTGTCCAATTTTGTTTACTATATGTACAGGGACACATTTTGTGCAAACATGCAGACTGTACAAAATACAATTAAATAAAAGTGCAACTTCTACTGTTTTGATTTATTTTTAAATACAGAGGTTGTTTTGGAATTCGTTTTTCCCAATTTAAAACATAAAAATAAAGCAGCATTGAAAATTAGGAAATAAATCTTGTAGCCCTACACTAGCATGCTCCTGCTCGTTTTGCGCACACAGAGCCGCAGACACACCGCACTTGCTAGTACATTAATTGTTCAGCACTTAAGATAAAAATAGTTTTATTTTTATTAAAAAGTAATAAAATAAAATGTACTAAAAATAAAAATGTTTTTTTTTTTTGGTTTTTACTTTGCCATAAAGCACTGGAGGAAACATTAATAGCGGTGAAGGAGGATTGCCATTTACCATTTCCCACGTTGCTAAAATGTGCTTTTTTTATTTAGGCTGCCCCCTAGCGGCAGGAGTGAGAATTTCGGTTATTTCTTTAAAAATTCATAACTCCTCACAGGAATGGGCTAGAGACTTACTTTTTTTTTTGACATACTCAGAAATGTATGCTCTACAGGTCGCGGGCCTGATCAAATCATCTCGCGGGCCGGATCCGGCCCGCGGGCCGTATGTTTGACACCCCTGCCCTAGGCTCACCAGGGGGTGCAGAAAGAATGTCAGACCCACGGTGCCCGGTGCGGGCGCTTAGGGCATAGGTTGTGGCAACAACCAGCTTGCGTAAGACAAATACCTCTTTGTCTGCTATGGGAGCTGCAGGAAGGGGGCTGCCCTGTCCAAACAGAGACACTCCCACTGACTTGTGGATGTGGTCTTGAATGCATATAGAGCACAGGGGCTCCCCACGCCTTGGCCGTTGAGTGCCACTCTACCAGGAGTATGGCTACATCATGGGCTGCCTTGATGCTGATTTCACGGCAGGACATTTGCGCCACGGCTACATGGTCTTCATCATGTACGTTGCGCGGCTCTACAGAGTAAATGTTGCTGCACCTCATCCGGTGGGATGACAGCTGTCTTGTTGATGGCTGCAAGCCCTTAATTGATGAGTACTCTTCGTGACCTTTTTGGTATAAGTCATCCAGTGCTGAAAGCACCGCCTCTGGCGGTCAGTAGGAACGAAATAGAACGATAGTTACGTATGTAACTACGGTTCTATGAGTTCCGGATGACCGCCAGAGTTCTCTGTCACTCAGACTCCTCAGACACCGCAAGAAGATCCAGTTGGAATAGAACCTGTGGTGACTTCCGGAATATATAGACATTCCCGGGGTCACCCAGGTGTCACAGGTGACTTTGTTGGTATAAAGATCTCGACCTGCGCATGCGCGCGATGGAACATCCAGTGCTGAAAGCACCGCCTCTGGCGATCATCCGGAACTCATAGAACCGTAGTTACATACGTAACTATCGTTTTCAGTGATACATTCCTTTTAAATCAAATCGAAATGGCTTTTTAAACTGTATTTAATTCACATTTATTTGTGTTATTGCTGAGTTAACTTTGTGACACAGAACTACATCTTCCTCTTAGTATCTCTGACAGCTGTTAGTCACGTAGAAAAGTGTTTGTCTAAACTAAGATTTTACAAAAGTTAAACCTAATTTAGAGCTTCTTGAATTTCTTTAAGGATTCACATGATATGAATAATTATTAAAAATTATAAAATATCTTGGTGTTTTCAGAGTTCAGTACCAGAGAGCAGTGTCTCCAGTCCCCAGCTGTCTGTCTATGAAGAGTGACTGGTCCATAGCGTCTCCTCTGAACTTCAGTAATGAACCTGGACCATCAGACACAAAGTAAGAAAAATAAATATTGGGCATAGTATCCATCCCCCTCGCTCCCTATCCTCTACAGCAGAGAAAGGCAGCATCAATAACGATAAATAGATAAATATAAAAGAGCATATAAACATTTTACTGGTTTTACAGTAATATACCAATATTATTTAAGTATGGATCCTAGATAGAGAATCTTTGTTCATGTCTTCAATATTACATTCCTTTTTCAATCTAATTGTAATTTATTTTTAAACTGAATTTATTTCTTCAAGGATTCACATGATATGAATAATTATTAAAAATAATAAAAATATCTTGGTGTTTGCAGAGTTCAGAGACAGAGAGCAGAGTCTCCATTCTCCAGCTGTCTGTCTATGAAGAGTGACTGGTCCATAGCGTCTCCTCTGAACTTCAGTAATGAACCTGGACCTTCAGACACAAAGTAAGAAAAATAAATATTGGGCATATCCCCTCCCTTCGTATCTTCTTCAGCAGAGAAAGGCAGCATTGAAAAAGAAAAATACAAAAAATATAAAAGAGCATTTAAACATTTAAGAAGGTTACATGGGTACTGGTTTTTAATAAGTAAATAAAAAGGTACAAAGACAGACTAGGCTGATATTAGAAACCCTTGTAAAATAGAAGATGAGAAAGTGGGACCAATATTATTTAAGTATGGATCCTAGATAGAGAATCTAATCAGTTCATGGTTTCAATATTACATTCTTTTTCAATTGGTTTTGTAATACTTGCGGATGCAACTAACGTTCATGAGGCCTTTATAAAAGCTGCATGAACGTTGCAGCCACCAGTGATGCATTTTCAACGTATTTCCGCTCAGACAGGGGGCGGCAGTTGAGTAGGCGGTCCCTTATGTGGACGAGACTCGCATAGCGTTTTACACTACTATTTGAATGCGGACACATCGGACACAAGCAACGTAAACCACCTCCGAATGTGTTTTTTGTGATCCGATCTCAATGTGTCTTCAAAGCGTCCTAAGAGTGTTTCCACCTGTAGTTAGAGCGTCCACATGTGTTCGGATCACTCAAACCACATCTTAAAACCAGGTGGAAACTCGGTCTAAGATCCTATAAAAGTTAAACCTCCTTCTTGTCCACAGCCGCGGCAGTTTGTGTATTTAGAGTTTACTGAATGGCTTTGTCATCAGAGATTTTATCAAGGATTCACATGATATGAATAATTATTAAAAATGATAAAACATCTTTGTGTTTGCAGGTTTCAGTACCAGAGACAGAGAGCAGTGTCTCCAGTCCCCAGCGGTCTGTCTATGAAGAGTGACTGGTCCATAGCGTCTCCTCTGAACTTCAGTAATGAACCTGGACCCTCAGACACAAAGTAAGAACAATAATTAGTGGGCATAGTATCCACCAAGGCAGGGGGCCTTCCTATCTTCTACAGCAGAGAAAAGCAGCATTGAGAAAGAAAAGTAGATAAATATCAGTGTTTCCCACAGAATTTTTTGAAAGTGTGGGGGGGGGGACCCCGACCCCCCTAGGGGGGTCCGGGGGTATGCTCCCCCGGAAGAAAATTTTGTACCTTTTAAATGTTAAATGCATCAATCTGGTGTACTTTGAGGAACACTATTCCTATATAAATGGTGATTAAGATGGAGTTTAACACACTTATCAATGGTTAATGAATAAATAATTTTCTATGATACACATTTGAGCCATCAAAATAATGAAGCTAAGGTGGTGGTTAGCTGTGGTTCAAAAGAGTGAACACAAACGCCCTTTTGTTTTATTAGATTGTTGAATTACTAGTACTCAAATAACTGTGACTACAATCACGAAGGATAGCTCACAATATTCTTAGAGGGTGCTCTGCTGGAAAGGCAGCAGGCGCGCAAATTACCCACTCCCGACCAGGCCCGGTTCTAGACAGTTAGATTTGGGTGGGCCTGTAGAAATTTTGGGTGGGCACACCGGCAGAGAGGCCGAAGATGCGAGAGCGCGCAGGGCGCGCGAGCCAAAATTTTTAGCCCTTGTAAGATCTCTGCGTCTGCTTTTTGGCACATTTACTGTGAATTGTGTAGAACACAATATGCAAATTGACTTTGAGTGTTGCTGTGTGGGAGATTTGACTCTTGCATGTTTTTTTTCCCAAATGTTTATGAATAACATATAATATACATTATATACAACATAATGTATCTTTTTTTTAAATTGTAGGCAGTCTGAGCTGATTGAAGAGAAAGCTTTGGGACTGGGCAACCTGGATGGTGGTAGTCCAGAGCTATATAGTATACACACTACTTTCCACTATTGCCTCTGATGTCCAGCTGGGTGAAAATAGTAGCCAGCCGAGGTCACAACCCTGGTAGGGGGGTCCGGGGGTATGCCCCCCCGGGAGATTTTTTTTTACCTTTTTAAAGTGAAATGCATGAATCTGGTGCACTTTGAGAGGAAGATTAAGAGGCTAAATCTGAGGAATTTTGTGTGAACAAATAATTTGAAGACACTGGGTCGGATGAATTAGAAGCTATTGAAGAAAGACACATGGATTTTCCATAGAAATATAAATTAGAAATAAAATATTATGCAGGGTCCTCTGTGTTGGGCTTGGAGCTCTTTTTCTTTTACAGGACATATTTTTCTGTAATATAATGAATTAATTTAAATGCAGTGAGAGGAACGAAGCAGAAGAACTCTGTTGTCCAGTTATCTTTTTTTCCACAGACGAGGCTGAAATAGGCAATAGACTATAGGCCTACTCAGTGCATGGGCAACTGAGGGCAGCCCCATTTTCAAATATTTTTAAATAAACTCAATACACACTGTGCATGCCATGGACGATCAGTTAACCTCGGATTACCTCCCAGATGAACTGATTCAATTATTAAGATATTAACTATCTACCAAAACATTGTATTCCTTTTATTGTATGATAATTTACATTTACATAATATGATGTTGATATCAAACACACAAACTAAAAATTAATTGGGGGGGGGCCCCCTGGCAGTCGGGACCCTAAGCAACCGCTCATTCCGCTTATGCCTCGGGCCAGCTCTGCTGACCAGTGACCACTATAAGCGGGTGGGTAACTTGGAGGCAGGCTGTCCTGCCCACCCAATAATACAATTAGAACCAATGCATGGTAATGGTATATTCTTTAGTATTAATTAATTGTCTGAATTTTATTTGACATTTTCTTGTACAGCGAATGAACAGGTCCGTCCGATAGTGGGTCTGGACTTCCACCTAAAATAAAAAAAAATAAAAAAAAATTAAAAAAATCTGATTGGGTGGGCACAGCTCACATTTGGGTGGGCACGGCCCACCCTGGCCCCTGGCTACCGCCAGCCCTGCTCCCGACTCAGGGAGGTAGTGACGAAAAATAACAATACAGGACTCTTTCGAGGCCCTGTAATTGGAATGAGTACACTTTAAATCCTTTAACCAGGATCCATTGGAGGGCAAGTCTGGTGCCAGCAGCCGCGGCAATTCCAGCTCCAATAGCGTATCTTAAAGTTGCTGCAGTTAAAAAGCTCGTAGTTGGATCTCGGGATCGAGCTGACGGTCCGCCGCGAGGCGAGCTACCGTCTGTCCCAGCCCCTGCCTCTCGGCGCCCCCTCGATGCTCTTAACTGAGTGTCCCGCGGGGTCCGAAGCGTTTACTTTGAAAAAATTAGAGTGTTCAGAGGCAATACAGTCACAGCGCGTGTTGACACCGCAGGGGGAGGGGCTGATTGACTCGGGGAGATTGAAGCCTCGATCCCTCAAGCGGCGCTTTGATAATACGTCCATGATTGAAGGAAATATTGTTTCTTGAGATCACAGCGCGAATCACACGTTAAAGATTTTTATGCGGAAATGCTATTGTTTCCAAGTGAAACTCGCGCATTGCAAATGAAATGTATAGGCCTACTACATGTATATGTTTAAATAGTAAAATATACATATATCAAAAAAAAAAAAAAAATGAAAGTGTGGCGGGGCAAAATGAAAGTGTGGCGGCCCGCCACGGAATGATACATTAGTGGGAAACACTGAATATAAAAGAGCATATCAACATTTAAAAAGGTTACGTAGGTACTGGTTTTCAATAAGCAAGTAAAAAGGTACAAAGACAGGCTAGTAGGCTGATATATGAAACCCTCGTAAAATAGAAGATGAGAGAGTCGGACCAATATTATTTAGGTATAGATCCTAGATAGAGAATCTAATCTTTTCATGTTTTCAATAGGGCTGTGTCAAAAAATCTATATGGCGATATATCGCGATACTTAGTTTCGCGATATCAGTATCGATTTTTAGAACTAAAAATAGATTTAAACATATGAAATGGGGCAGAGAGGGAATGAAATGCAGAGAACAACCACGGGTCAGATTCAAACCCATCCCTGCTGTCAGGCCTGAGCCTCTAGGATACTGACTAGTAGAGAAGTTAGATCAATTTTGTTTATAATAATACTTAAGATTCACTGTGTCACAAAAGCACACTGATGTGTTTTCATTTTCAGTGTGTCCTGTACAGTTAGTACAAGAGTGAATTGGATTTGTTATTTTGATGTTATGGCAGCTGCAGCAGTGTTAGATCATTTGCCAAAACCAAAAAGAAAGTAAAGGAAGAAAAATAGTAAGGAAGTTGTGAATGAAATAGTTTTGACTTCATTTGTCTGTGCAATTATCAATATATTGTGCTGTTATGTTTGACAAGGCAACTTGTATATGGATTATCGCAATATATCGTGATATATCGTATCGTGACAAGTGTATCGTGATACGTATCGTATCGCGAAGTCCTTGACAATACCCAGCCCTAGTTTTCAATATTACATTCTTTTTCAATCTGTTTTGTAATATTTGCGGATGCAACTAACGTTCATGCGGCTTTTATAAAAGCCGCATGAATGTTGCAGCCGCCAGTGATGCATTTTCGACGTATTTCCGCTCAGGCAGGGGGCGGCAGTTGAGAAGGCGGTCCCTTATGTGGACGAGACTCGCATAGCTTTTTACACTACTATTTGAATGCGGACACATCGGACACAAGCGACGTAAACCACCTCCGAATGTGGTGTTTGTGATCCGATCTCAATGTGTCCTTGAGAGTGTTTCCACCTGTAGTTAGAGCGTCCACATGTGTTCGGATCACTCAAACCACATCTTAAAACCAGGTGGAAACTCGGTCTAAGATGCTTCAAAAGTTAAACCTCCTTCTTGTCCACAGCCATGGCAGTTTGGGTATTTAGAGCTTCCTGAATGGATTTGTCCTCAGAGAATTTATCAAGGATTCACATGATATGAATAATTATTAAAAATGATAAAACATCTTTGTGTTTGCAGGTTTCAGTACCAGAGACAGAGAGCAGTGTCTCCAGTCCCCAGCGGTCTGTCTATGAAGAGTGACTGGTCCATAGCGTCTCCTCTGAACTTCAGTAATGAACCTCGACCCTCAGACACACAGTAAGAAAATTAAATATTGGGCATAGTATTCATCCCCCTCGCTCCCTATCCTCTACAGCAGAGAAAGGCAGCATCGAGAACGAAAAATAGATGAATATAAAAGAGCATATAAACATTTGACTGGTTTTACAGTAATTAACCTCAAGTTAAAACGTACAAAGACAGTGACCAGATGTCTCGCTTTGTGCAGGACACTCTCACACTTTTCATCACTTTTCACACGTCCCGCAAATTGAGACATTGTTCGGCATTATTGTCAGTCAAACTCCATTTTTGAAATTCGTGTTTTATAATCTGGCATTTATCAAATAGTTGTGTTCCGACATCAACTGCAGCCCGGACACAGACGTGGCAGTTCAAAACACGGGCTAGCGTGCAGCTATTTTTGGCCGTGCGCAGCTGCTGATCCTGGGTCAGCTAAAACAGGAGAGTGACAAAAGTGCAGAGCGGGTGGGATGCACAGGGCTTGTCATTCTGCGCATGAAATAGCATGAAAGCTCCATGCTTACTATGTTTTCTCACGTGAGAGAACTTGGGAAAGTTGCATTTAAATAACATATATTTGTTAAGTTTTTATTTGCAGGCTATTATGTGCTACTGAATCAAGCAGATGGCAAAGCGTAGTAATGTTATAAGCAAAGGGGCAGAATAGACATGTTTATTATTATTTTTTTAAGTTCTCTTAGACTACCTCAATGCATTGGTATCCTACGTTGTCCCACATTGTCGCACACAAACAGAGTCTTTTTCCCACATCTGGTGTATTGGGATCTGGTCACCCTAGGCTAGGCTGATATAAGAAACCCTCGTACAATAGAAGAGGAGAGAGTAGGACAAATATTATTTAAGTATGGATCCTAGATAGAGAATATAATTTGTTCATGTTTTCAATATAACATTCTTTTTCAATCTAATCATAATTGCTTCTTAAACTGTATTTAATTCACATTTCTTTGTGTAATTGCTAAGTAAACTTTGTGTCAAAGAAATACATCTTCCTCTTAGTATCTGAGACAGCTGTTAGTCACATTGAAAAGTGTTTTTCTAAACTAAGATGCTACAAAACAGCAGCAGTTTGTGTATTTGGAGCTTCCTGGATGGATTTGTCCTCAGAGATGTTATAAAGGATTCATATGATATGAATAATTATTAAAAATAATACACTATCTTGGTGTTTGCAGAGTTCAGTACCAGAGACAGAGAGCAGAGTCTCCAGTCCCCAGCGGTTTGTCTATGAAGAGTGACTGGTCCAGAGTGTCTCCTCCAGTCTTCAGTAATGAACCTGGACCCTCAGACACAAAGTAAGAAACAAAGAAGAAAGAAAAAAATAAATAGTGGACATAGTATCGATACATCTTCCCTGCCTCCCTATCCTGACAGCAAAGAAAGGCAGCATCAAAAAAGAGAAATAGATGAATATAGAGGAGCTTATAGACAATAAGGTTACATAGGTACTGGTTTAACAGATAGGCCAAATTTAGGATATGCTCGTAAAAAAGAAGATAATAGTGTGGGACCAATATAATTTAAATATAGATCCCTCACAACGATTTTCTATCACTCGCAGCGATTTAGAAATGTTTTCAATGTTGTGAGTCCCTGGGACCCATAGGGGATGAATTGAGTGGGTCCCCAAAAAAATTCAATAGGTCCCCAATAAACGTAAAAAAATAAATTAACAACGGAATCGGGGTGCTTCGGTGGCGTAGTGGATAGAGCGCGTACTATATTGGCTCCGCCCTTCGTTGCAGTGGTCGCGGGTTCAAATCCGACCTGTGTCTCCCTGTTTCAATTCTGTACCAAAAATTAATCTTAACATTTAAAAATAATAATAATAATAATTGATAACGTCTTCACAGGAAGAGGAGTGATGTCTCTGTGGAGGAGCAGCCGTCCTACTGTGCTTTGTGTCAGGACGTCCTGAAGGATCCGGTCTCTACCAGCTGTGGACACTGTGGACACTGGTTCTGCAGACGGTGCATCACCTCATACTGGGACCAGTCTGATCCATCAGGAGACTCCTCCTGTCCCCAGTGTGGACAAAGATCCAGAACCAGACCTGGACTGCAGACAGCCAGTCAGACCAGCAATATACAAAGTAAGACATGTTTTCATGTCTGAAAACAGGATTCTTCTTGGTGATTTTGTTGTTTTGTACAACATAGACACTAATGATTTTCATAAAAATCACAATATATAAGGCCATCATTGTTTCACTTGTAATGTTGGCCTTGAAAATAATTAACAGATTATCATTGTGTTTGTTGTGTCTCTATCTTAGTGAGTGCTGGTCTGCAGGAGGTTCTAGATGAACATAAGATCAGTCTGAAGAGGAGATGTGAACGTGTGACTGAAGGAACTGATCAAACAGGAAGTGGAACTCTCCTCAACAGGATCTACACTGAGCTCTACATCACAGAGGGACAGAGTGAAGAGGTTAATACCCAACATGAGGTCAGGCAGCTTGAGACCGCTTCCAAGAAGAAGACCCTCCATGACACTCCAATCAAGTGCCACGACATCTTCAAAGCCTTACCTGACCAACAGGGACACATCATAGTCGTCCTGACGAATGGCGTTGCTGGAATTGGAAAAACCTTCTCAGTGCAGAAGTTCACTCTGGACTGGGCAGAGGGTTCAGAAAACCAAGATGTCAGTCTGCTGATTCTGCTTTCGTTCAGGGAGCTGAACTTGATCAGAGACGAGCAGTACAGTCTTCTCAATCTGCTCCATGTTTTCCATCCAACATTACAGAAGGTCACAGCAGAGAAGCTCGCTCTCTGTAAAGTTTTGTTCATCTTTGACGGCCTGGATGAAAGCAGACTTTCACTGGATTTCCACAATAATGAGGTTGTGTCTGATGTCACACAGGAATCATCAGTCAACGTGCTGCTGACAAACCTCATCCAGGGGAATCTGCTTCCCTCGGCTCTCATCTGGATAACTTCCCGACCTGCAGCAGCCAATCAGATCCCTCCTACATGTGTTGACAGGGTGACAGAAGTACAAGGCTTCACTGACCCACAGAAGGAGGAGTACTTCAAGAGGAAAGTCAGTGATAAAGAGCTGTCCAGCAGCATCATCTCACACATCAAGACATCCAGGAGCCTCCACATCATGTGTCTAATCCCAGTCTTCTGCTGGATCACTGCTACAGTTCTGGAGCACATGTTGACTGCAGACCAGAGAGGAGAGCTGCCCAAGACCCTGACTGGCATGTTCTCACACTTCCTGCTGGTTCAGACAAAGAGGAAGAAGCAGAAGTATGAAGAGGGACATGAGACGAGTCCACAGGAGCTGACGGAGGCAGACAGGGAAGTTATTCTGAAGCTGGGGAGGCTAGCGTTTGAACAACTGCTTAAAGGAAACATCATGTTCTACCAAGAAGACCTGGAGCAGTGTGGGCTGGATGCCACAGAGGCATCGGTGTACTCAGGTGTTTGTACCGAGATCTTCAAAAGAGAGAGTGTGATCTTCCATAAAACAGTCTACAGCTTTGTTCATCTGAGCATTCAGGAGTTTCTGGCTGCAGTCTACATGCACCACTGTTACACCAACAACAACACAGAGGTACTGAAGGGCTTCCTGGGAAAAAAATATGTAAATTCATCCCTGGATGTCTTCCTGAAGTGTGCAATGGAGAAATCCTTAAGAAGTAAAAATGGCCACCTGGACCTGTTTGTCCGCTTCCTCCATGGCTTCTCTCTGGAGTCCAACCAGAGACTCTTAGGAGGCCTGCTGGGTCAAACTGACAACAGTCAAGAAATCATCCAGAGAGCCATCAGCAACCTCAAGGAAAAAAAGACCAGAATTTCTCCTGACAGAAGCATCAACATCTTCCACTGTCTGATGGAGATGAACGACCAATCAGTTCATCAGAAGATCCAAGAGTTCCTGAAGTCAGAGAACAGATCAGAGAATAAACTCTCTGTGATCCACTGCTCTGCTCTGGCCTACATGCTGCAGATGTCAGAGGAGGTTCTGGATGAGTTGGACCTGAAGACGTACAAAACGTCAAAAGAGGGAAAACTGAGACTGATTCCAGCTGTGAGG
Organism: Hyperoplus lanceolatus; assembly: GCA_026929865.2. Taxonomy (NCBI): domain Eukaryota; kingdom Metazoa; phylum Chordata; class Actinopteri; order Uranoscopiformes; family Ammodytidae; genus Hyperoplus; species Hyperoplus lanceolatus. The sequence goes on along the minus strand of CM049415.1, from coordinate 1,344,497 downwards.
AACTGCAGAAAGGCTCTGTAAGTCCAGATGTGATTAATATCTTAAATCAGTGCGGATTAGTAATTTAGTTATTCAAATATACATATTTTGGAAGTTAGATTCTTCTTTTCAAAGTGTTCCATTTGTTTATTACAGAAATCATGTCAGCAGAAAATGTAGAAGTAGCTGTAAAGTTAATTTATTTCTAATAATTGTTACATTTCACAGTTTTTCTTCCATTAATCTTTCATTTTGTGAAGTAGGTGAGGTGCAAACTTGGTCAAGCAAATTAGGATTTTCTTAGGTTGCGTGTTGAGGTTGTTTTCATTTGTTTTTGTTACAATTAATAATTGTTTTCAAAGGGTTTTAGGTTTTGAAGAACACTCATGTTAAAAACAATTTTTTTAAATACTATATGAAAAACTGCATTTAAGAGAAAGTTAGAGAGTGTTTTTTATACTTTATTTGGGAATCTTGGGTGGGGAAGGGGAGTTCTTGGGGGGTGGTTGGGGGGGGTGGTGGAGGGGGGGTGGGCTAGGGATCACTGGGGGTGGGGCTTGATTCCGCCGCCGGTCCTCTTTTTTTTGTTGCCTCGTATGAATGCGTATGACTGCTGTATGTTTGAGGTGGTGGTCGGAGGGGCCGTTGGCACGCAATGGCAGCCACGCTTCCGTCAGTCTGCCCCCCAGGGCAGCTGTGGCTACTATTGTAGTTTACCACCACCGGTATGGTGCGTGTATGAATGGAACCTAGAAACCTGTAAAGCGCTTGAGTCCCTAGGGGAAAAAGCGCTATATAAATCTAATCCAGTATTAGTATTGAATCCAGTATAACAGTATTTTACAGTTATCAGTGAATCAAGTTCATTTCTATTATTATTATTATTATTATTATTATTATTATTATTATTATTATTATTATTATTATTATTATTATTATACATAAGAAGGTTCTGCAAGGTGTCTTAGTTAATCAGACATGTACCTGTTTTTTTTTTTTTCCAAAGGAGATTTCTGAAGTCCAGAGGCCTCATTTATAAAGCTTGTGGCGCACAAAAACCATGCGTAGACGGGCAGAAATGTGGGGCAAAATGTGCGGGGGCGAACGTTGGTATTTATAAAAACATTCTTTGCGGAGAAGTGTGCGTATTCCTACACCAACTTTCGACCATGCGTAGAGCTACCGCAAGGTTTTCCTGACTCTGGGAATTAGCGACACTCAATGGCAACACCACGAAATAAAGCTGTCATCAGAAAAACACACACATATTACTGTGAAATGCTTGGGACTCATATATAAAATCAATTATATGTAAAAGCGTACCTATAGTTGTGAATATAGGCTACTGTAGTCTATGACATGCAGTTATGATGTAGGTTGAATTAACTATCAAGTAGGTCTTCACATGTTTTGGTTATATTTTTAAATTTAATCTTATAGTGCTACTAATATACGTCGGGAGGTGTTTCCGTGTGTGGCCAGTGGGAGAGCAAATTTTAGGCGGTGTTGTTAAATAGTTTTGAACTAAGTAAAGGCCAAACATATTTATTAAAACTGTATATTTCATTAGATAAAATCATGTAGTGAATTTAGCAAATTATAACATACATCTTTTTCCCATAACAATTTACCCTGGAAGTTTAAACTGTAATCTGGCGTTGTTGGAAATGTGTGGATCTCACGGGACGGAAACAATACTCTGGAATAGACTATAGGCTAATGCATTAATTCAATTCTCACAACACATTTTATATAGGCCTACATATAGTCCTACAGGTAGGCTAATACGTGATATTTCATACAGTACAATGTTGGGTGGAACTGCTTTACAAAGACTGTGCCAATCATGATATGTGATCAGCGCGTGAGTGTGTGTGTGTGTGTCTCAGTCAGTGCTTGCCAGTTACCGCTGCGCATGGCTCGGGCTTTCTTCCTTCCTAGTCGCTGTTTTTGCGGCCAGCCACCTCCCAGTTCTCATGTCAGTCAAAATTCCTTATTAAGAGCGTCACCATATTCAGGAGCTATTTAGCATTCACCATTTATGGTAGATTTTGGAATGAAACTGGGAGGTGAAGTATTCCCTTTATAAGTATTTATAAAGGGAAGAGTGCGTGCAACTGTGCGCCGCACAGTTTTATAAATCTGTTTTTTATTTTTTGCGCAGCACATTCTTGGCTTTGTGCGGAGTCTGCGTACGCAATGTTTTAGGATGGTTTCTACGCACACCGTTATAAATGAGGCCCCTGGAGTTTTCTCCCATGCATTTATTACGTTTTTTTTTTTAAATGGTTAAGCGTGATGTGTGCTTGTCCATGTACATAACCGTGCAAAAAGCTGAGGTTTGCGGTAAAAGAATTGCACGCATTTAGCATTCCTCTCCTCTGATCAGACCATCAGCTGTTCTGTGTGTCTGCGGCTCTGCCCGCGCAACCATGCATCTAACGGCACGTGGGAGAGTAAACAAGCAGAGGCTGAACTGGTGGCGAAAATAATATAGCGCTGCTCTATTTCTATAATTGAGAAATACACATTATTATACATAACTATAAATAACCTAGATTAGATTTAGATTTATTTATTTGCACACACTCAACACACTCAACAAATACATTAACACATGTAAAGATTAAAAGAGTATGTGCTGGAGAGGTCAGAAACCCGAATGGGCTTATCGAGTGACCTCTCCAGGTTACATATAAACAAAAATGTATATATAAAAAAATATATATATATATATATAAAAAGAAAACAATTACCAAAACCAAGCAAACAAAACAAAAACAAAAAACATCAAGACCCACAAACAATCACAAACGAATAAACTGCATCTAAATAAAAAGAAAAGAAAACTCAAAAGAAAAAAAACAACAAACAAAAATAAGACAATCATTCAATAGCCACTCGACTGCACTATCCCTCCAGCAATTGTTCTTTTAACTTCTTCCTGTATACAGGCAAAGAGGATGAGCTGAACACCAGGTGCGAATAGCGATTCCATAGCGAAACACCTCTGCACTTCACAAGGTTCTGTCCTCTGGTGGTATGAGAAAAAGGAATGTGCAGCATGTCTCTTTGTCTGGTTAACATATAGTGTTTTTATAAAAAGAAATTAAACAAGTAGACTTTTAATAACCATTTTAAATATATAATAAACTATCGCATCGCAGTGTTGTCTACAATAATCGAAAAAAAAACCTCCCTCAACCAACCAACCAAACTACAAATTTCCTGCAGGAAACACTGAATATTAAATTGTTCTGTCATCAGATGCCCTATCTCATAATAACATTTTGTAATAAATTTATCATTACAGACTATCTTACTGTGGACTCTCAGCAACTCACTGTGAAGTTGTGGCCTCGGCTCTGAAGTCCAACCCCTCCCATCTGATAGAGCTGGACCTGAGTGAAAACAACAACCTGGAGGATTCAGGAGTGAAGGCTCTCTGTGTCGGACTGAAGAGTCCAAACTGCAGACTGGAGACACTGGAGTGGGTTCACTGACTGTTGCTCATGTAGAGTTTTCTATTTGTTCAAATGACTGAGGTTTAAAGATTTGGTTCATAGATGTTCAGATTTACCTGAGCACAAATCTGAAGAAATTTCAAATTACAAAAAGGAAATGTTTTGAGGTGGTTGAAGATCTATTGATAGAAGATAGAAACAGGCTGCAGAGAGTTTGAGTTTATGTTTAAACAGAGATAGAGAGACAGCAGGATTTCAGCAGTGACGGGTTGAATTTTATAGATTTATTTTAAATTGTAGTCTTCTCAAAAGACATTTGAAATAATAAACTAACTGCAATTTGAAACTACGAGATTACAACTGGAGCACTCCCTGTACGCAGTGTTTGCTCATTGGTCCATTCGTGAAGCCAAATGCCTTGCACAATAGTGACTGTCGAGACTGGAAACCTTACAAACAAGGAACATTTAAGGATTCAAACTCTGTTCGAGGATTGTAGGAGGAAAGGAACTCTGTTGTAATTACTAAAACACATGGCAGGAGAGACCATTCATAGTGTTTGTGATTCAGAATAAGAACAGACTGGTATGCAACCCTAACTTGACAAAGTTAAATACAAGTTTAAGCAATGCAACAGTGAAGTCCTTGATTAATCCAGACTGATGAACAAGGCGGTCAAAAACAGCAGTCAAATACATTTTAACCAAAACAGCAGAAACAGTAACAACCCAGCAGAAAAGAGAATTTAATGATAGTCCTCAACTAAGATTCAAGTAGTCTAGAAATCAGAGACCCTTAAGAAGTTGCAAACAGAGGGTAAAAATAACGTTATTATTATTTTATTAAGCAGTTAATTATGCTTTTTAAGCTACTGTATCTAGAGCGACAGCAATTATCAAGAATATATTAACCTTAATGAGGCATTGTTCTTGCTCTAGATCCGGTAGCTGCAAAAAGCATAGATAACTGTTTAAAAAGTGAAGTTAACAGCTAATAAATTAATAGTAAAGTCGTGTTTAATTATTAATAAAGCAACAAAAGGATGGAACAATGACATAAAAGGTAATTAAGTAAGGCTCAATAAAAGGGTATTTAATGCATGAAAATGTAAAACACTCATGAGACTTGTATTAGTTATTAAGCAATTCATAAATTGTTAAACCAGTTTCTTAGAAGTGCATTACAGTAAAAAAGATTATAATCTCACAATAAATATGCTCATTGTGTTATCATAAACTAATTGAGAAAGCTCATTGATAAGAACAAATTCATGTTGATTTAAAACCTGAACACATCTGATTGGATTATTAATATTTTTTTTATTTGCATCATTCTTATTCTTATCATTATTCTTTACTCAGATTGAGTTACTGCAGGTTGACAGAGATCAGCTGTGCTTTTCTGGCCTTAGCTCTGAAGTCCAACCCCTCCCATCTCAGAGAGCTGGATCTGAGTATCAACGAGCTGAAGGATTCAGGAGTGAAGCTGTTGTGTGGTTTTCTGGAGAGTCCACACTGTAGACTTGAGACTCTGAGGTCAGTTCACTGACTCTGTTACTATTGTAGATCTTATATATTGAATTAACAATTAAACCTTATTCATGTACAAACTTAGCTTACATACATTCATACATGTATGAATTGTATTTGTTCAAATTTTCATTTTCTTGTACAAAGTTTTTTCTTTATTCTGCAGTCACAAAAAAGCTGTAGAAAATGTTTAATTTATGTTTCATAATTTTTGGTAAATTTTAATTTTTATACTTAAGATCTATCCAACTAATATTTTAGTTTATATTGTTAACTCTTACTATTTGAAAGAGAATAATCTCATTGGTTCTCAGTTTTCAGTTTGTTTTAGCAAATATAATTAGTTAACTGATATTGATCCGTCTGAACACACACATGCACACTCATTTATTCTTTATTTAGATTGTGGAGCTGCAGTTTGTCAGAGATCAGCTGTGCTTCTCTGGTCTCGACTCTGAAGTCCAACCCCTCCCATCTCAGAGAGATGGATCTGAGTAACAACAAGCTGCATGATTCAGGAGTGGAGCTGCTGTGTGGTTTTCTGGAGAGTCCACACTGCATACTGGAGACTCTGAGGTCAGTTCACTGACTTTTCTTGTATTGTAGATATATTTAATTAATAATTTAACCTACTGTATGTACAAACAGAACTTACATCCAGAGAGTTATACATTTTCTTTGTTCATATTTTAATTGCTCTTGTTCAAAGTTTAGACTTAAAGGTGTAGTGTGTAATATGACATCATCAAGAAAGTTCTACAAAGTTCTAGAATGCAACACTCCCTGGGTAACCCCACCCCTTTTGAATAATAACAGAAGCTACAGTGGCCTTCAAGGACGAGAACAATTCTACATTTCAAACAATGCACCTGATGACATTCCAACTATGACACTTTCAAGATGGCGGCACTAGGCCTTGGTCCAAAATATGCAGAAATATGGACATATATGAGACCCTTTCTAAGGGAAAAAATAATAATTCAAAACATTTTTTTCAGCTATTATGTACTAAATTAAATGTACTTGTGGATATTATAATTACTTACTACAAAATCTGCTAGGAAATAAAACCAAAAATTCTACACACTGCAGGTTTAAGTCAGAAAATAAAAAGTAGAAAATAATTTATTTTCCAAATTTATTACACTCATATTTTTAAACTGAATATCCTCCCAATGAATATTTGAGTAAGATTATTTATTTGGTTTCCATTCATTCCAATTTGTTTTAGAAAATAATATCTGAACCCTGATCTGTCTGATCACACACACACTTGAGGACAGAGATCATTATGTTGTTATGCATGTGATGTCTGTAGAAGGCTGACATTATGATGATCCACAACACAATGACAAAGTCACTCTACTCATTTTAGAGGAAAGCTCATTGATTAGGACAAAGTCATGTTGAGCTACACATTTAAAACCTGAACACAACAAATTGGATTATTAATTATTTTTTATTTACATCATTTATTCTTTATCCAGATTGTGGGATTGCAGTTTGTCAGAGATCAGCTGTGCTTCTCTGGCCTCAGCTCTGAAGTCCAACCCCTCCCATCTCAAAGAGCTGGATCTCAGATGGAACGATCTGCAGGATTCAGGAGTGAAGCTTCTGTCTGATCTCGTAGACATTCCACACTACAGACTGGAGACTGTGACGACTGATGTAAGTTCGAGTCAGTCCACGCTGCTTTCAGCAGAATGTCTCTTAACACAGTGCGTATCAAAGTAAAGATCCTGTATTTTGTATTGATTCCGGTTATCTTTGTCTAATTTTACATTTGATGGATGATCTGAAACATTTAGTTTTGACCAGGGGTGGCCTTAACGATCTGGGGGCCCCATTCAAGACCTAGTGTGTGGCCCCCCCTTTTTTTTCTTGAAAAAAATGAATAAATAAAATCTTAATTTTTTTTTAAATACATATTTTTTGTGAATGCTGTGCATGCTGCCCGCAAAAAGAAAACAGATTGTAGAATCCAGTTGGTTTGTAGACGGTTTATGAGATGATGGGCCACTGGGTGCAGACTCTTAAAGGGCCCAGGGCCCAACACTTTTTTTTTTTTTTTTCCTACTGGCCCGCCGGGCCAGTGGATCCGAGTTTTACTGGCCCCATGTACATTTTCACTGGCCGTGCACACACTTTTTTTCTTCTTCATAATTTAGTATGAATAATTATAATACTTATATTAGACAAATAGCCGTAACTGTAACAGTATAGATATTCCCTTTAGATTTGGTAATTTTTCTTTTAGTTAATGATATGAAATGTTGATATTGCTCATGCACATAATATAAAACCAGGCAACATATTGAATTTGAAGCCTACACCTGAAAGTATGTGGAAGGAGTCGGCCAGTATTTTAAAGTCCAGAAGTTTGATGATTGTTTTTATTCTTGAATTTGGGCAGTTTAATGAATAGTTCACCTGCAGAAATCATGTTCAAACATAAAAAAAAATAAGAGATGAAGGTCTGATCAGTCTTTGTGGTGTGGTAGTGTTTACTACTTTCTCTATATGTATTAGGGATGTGAATGTGTCAAACCAATGACCGGTTTTCCACTTCCACTTGCGCGTTAAAAATAGAAATCCGAAAATCAGAAGGTTATGCCGTTTTTTAATGGGAGATTTCACCGTGTATGCGAGTTCACGTCTGGTCGTGAGCGCGCTGCAGGAGCGTCACTTCTACATGTCAGCTTGACATTAAGAGTCCGGTGTGGGACCATTTTTTCAAACTATTGATAAAAAACAATGCACTGCAAAATATGCAGCATAAGTTAAACGCTTGTCTAAGGCTATGATGTTAAATCACCTTAGAGACACACAATGCCGTCCGAGCAAAGCAGCGTTTCACAGTGAGATCTCGCCAGTGAGTGAGCGAGTGAGCCGCCACTCAGAAGAACTGCAGGGTTTGTGGCTAAAATAATAACCGGGGATATTCTCCCCGTTAGCGATTTCACTGGGAAAGACTTCCGCGATCTGATTGTAGATCATGAAAACACAGAGCCATCCCCCCCGGAAGAAAATTTGTGCCTTTTGAATTAAAATGCATCAATCTGGTGCACTTTGAGGGGAAAATTTAGAGGCTATATCAAATCCTGAGATGCAGAAGGAACATTATTTTTCAGATTTTTCTTAAAACCTGGGTCTGGTAGCATGCTCAAGAATTATTATATATTCAATTGAATGGGTTGAAACATAGCTAAGGTCGCTACTGGTTGTGACCAATGTGCAAACATTTTAGAAATCAGGAGAGAGGGGCAACTACTTTTGCATAGCACTGTAGGACATTTCATATAAATACAGTGACTACGTTTACGTTTTAACTTTTAAAAGATAACATGACGAATATGTACATTTAAAAACATTTGGACATTAAAAAATACAAATGGAAATATATGTGTGAACGTAGTCACTGACTGACAGCCAATGGAGGAAGTCCCTGTAAACTGATACATGACTTCTGTTGTCTTCTTCTCTCCACAGATGGAAGCCGTGAGTGAGTGAGTGAGTGAATGAGTGAGTGAGTGAGTGAGTATCAAGGTGTTTTAGTGGAGAGAGGATCCGCTCCACTGTCAGACACAGAGTCCTCCATCCTCCCTGTGTGTTCCTCTGGATCATCAGTGTATCTGCTCTGCTGCTGCTCTGTCCTTCTACACCGTCTCTGCAGACACACTGACACTCCACCACATGGACCTGATCATCTCTGCTTTGTAGATCAGCATTTATCTCTGAGGTTCATGTCACAATGCAGAAGTTTAAGTTTCTAACCAGTGCTAAAATTAACCACACTGAGAATCCACCCCCTGGACCTGGACCTACTGTTCAAACACATTTAGTAAAACATGCCTTGTGTACTCTGAAGTTCTATGCTGTCGAATAGAGATATAATTTGACCTGAGTTTGACTAAAGACAGTTTTTCTCCAGTGCAGGCAACACATGATCAGAGCTACAAATATAACTGTGGTCTGTGTCTGTAACAGTCAGGATGTGTGTCACAGTGAAGCCTGCAGGAGAAGGAGAGAGAGAAGAAAAGAAAAGAAAGGAATAAGGAGTCTTCCAGCTATTTTAATACATTACCTGTATATGCTGTAGTGGTCGGTTTGCCATTCAAACTATTGCCACTGTGGTTTAGCTAAAGGAAAGTTTCTTGACACGTTTAAAAGAACGATTGTCCAGTCCACTGGTTTCCGTTCAAAATAAAAGGGATTTATTTAAACTCAAACCTTTTGAAACAAAAAAACAAAGCAGGCCAAACATCCTTTCAGCCTTTTCCTATAATCTATCAAGTTTGTAATTCACAATATACATATCAACCTCTGTCAGCCCGATCTAGACTGTTTGCTTCCACAAGACAATAGCAACAGCTGCTGCCAGTTTCCTCCCTGATTATATGCACTTTGGGAATGATTCCACAAGCATATACTGCCCCAAGTGGTGGGAGGTAGAATACACACTAAACATAAAATAGCTCTTACATATTCCATACAGCCAATTAATCGCTTGTGTTTGAATCTATCACCTTATATGTTGATAAGTTGCCCTACAGTTATGTTTCCCATTTAACCTGTATTTTTTTTTTATTTAATTGTTTTATTTCTATTCATATTTTTGATTCACTTTTCTGACATGTATTCTATACTTGATGTATTTCATGGCCCTGTAAAGCACTTTGAATTGCTTTGTGTCTGAATTGTGCTATAGAAATAAACTTGCCTTCCCTTGCCTTACTGTTTAACAACCCTTTACTCTGTAACCTTAGAAACAGTGATGTGATGTTAAATTAAAGTTGCTCCAAGGAACTTTAAGTTTGTGTTAATTCTAGCGCCCCCTTTGGACAAAAGCGGTAGTGTTTTACCACGCCAGCTGTTCTTCCTGGGTGAGCATATACCCATGACAAAGACATTAAGAAAAACTATATAAAAATAGCATTCTTTGCACTGATGGTCTCGTTTTCTGTTACATTTAATGTATGTATGATCATCAGAGGAAAAATTTGACTGTTACAGTAATATTTCAAAGTTACTCGTAGCACCTTTAAGCGGAATAATTGGTATTTGGATCATTTTAGACTTTCTGGATCAAATGTATTTTTTTAATTATCTGTTCTTGTTTGGGATTTATGTATTGTTGCTAAGCTTGCTGAATAAAACCAGGTCGATCTTTTGATCTACTGAAAAAAGCAGAAATCTCTTTCATCCTTTCTGCTTCTTCAGTCCACCTGCTAGAGGACCTCTAAATCTGAGGCCATGGTTCTCAGCAGGAAACCGATTGACTGTTTACTCCAGGAATGAGTCCTTATGTAAAAGTTATGATGCAGGAATATTCTGAACATTATTAAACTTGTATGTTAACATCCTGTGTGTTCTAGAACCTTAGGACGGTATAACAGAGATAGTGGGGGGATTAAAACCTTGAGTTTATACCTTGAAACCAGATATGTGCCGATGCCTAGTAGGTCTACTGCCGTATTCAGACAGACTCTCACCTTGTCAAATCTAGCACTCTGACGCCATCCAGTGGTCGAACGTTTCCTCCTGTTAAACAGATAAACACAACAGTGTGATAGCCTTTATTTAACCATGTTAGGCAAGGCAAGGCAAGTTTATTTCTATAACACAATTCAGACACAAGACCATTTAAAGTGCTTCACAGGGGCAAGATTAAAATACACAATACACGTTAGAAAAGCGAATGAATAAAACATCTAAAAGCTTAAAAAAATGTTAGTCTCAATTCTATTCAAATCTATTCTTTTATCTGAGAGCTGGACAATAAGGACAGCAGGAGACATAATTAGAAAATATTATCAATAATAAATTGTAATGAAACTTTCAAAACGCTTGGCGACTCAAAACAGTAACAGCCTTTGTTTTAAAATGTAAACATGTGTAAAAATGGTACCCTGTATATTAAAATTCAGGCATTTAAATTGGCGACTGGTCCCTGAATTGTTTTTAAATTAATATGCCGGTCTTGGAACAAAAAAGGTCAGGAACCCCGCTATAACGCTTCATGTATTTTACTATCAACATCTACAAAGTAATCATCTACATTAAATAAATCTTAACGGTTAATAACTGGTTAATGAGTGTTGGTGACCGGTTAAAGAAAGAATTCTAATTGGCCTAAGAAAGAAAGAAATAAATTGAATGAATGGTTCTCACAGGAAACCGATGGATTTCCTAAGAAGACGTGAGGGGCCAAAATGGTGATAGGCAGAGAAGGAGCATAAACCACATGACAATATGTTTTAAAATGTTCACAATGGCTTTATGTTGTCTGAAAAACTAAGTATCTAGAGTTTTCTTTGAAGAAATGCCTTTAAATATGAAGAAATATAACTGGTCTAACTGGAGGCTAGATTGATGACTACATGAACCAATCAGGGGCTGCCTTCCACTAACAGACAGAAAGTGGGGAGGGTCCGGTCTGACTGGAGGCTAGATTGATGACTACATGAACCAATCAGGGGCTGCCTTCCACTAACAGACAGAAAGTGGGGAGGGTCCGGTCTGACTGGAGGCTAGATTGATGACTACATGAACCAATCAGGGGCTGCCTTCCACTAACAGACAGAAAGTGGGGAGGGTCCGGGCTGACTTGAGGCTAGATTGATGACTACATGAACCAATCAGGGGCTGCCTTCCACTAACAGACAGAAAGTGGGGAGGGTCCGGGCTGACTGGAGGCTAGATTGATGACTACATGAACCAATCAGGGGCTGCCTTCCACTAACAGACAGAAAGTGGGGAGGGTCCGGGCTGACTTGAGGCTAGATTGATGACTACATGAACCAATCAGAAGCTGCCTTCCACAGAAAGGAAGAACGTAAAGTTTAATGGGATATTTTTTGACGGGCTTCTCCCCCACGAGAACAGGCTACAGAATGTTTTTAGTTCAGATGAAATTCCTTCATTTGTTGATTACCAAAAACTTTTAATTTTGTTTTCAAGTTCCCACACTCCAGAGGGGGGCCTCACACAGGGTCAGCCATATTACAGGAGCAGCTAAACAAAGGGGCCCACCTTAGCTAGCAACATAACCGTTTACAGAGCCTAGGCTGTGTATCAAGACCACATTCTTATTTCTGCGCACACAGAGATATTCACTGATTTTGACAACACGCGTTCTCCAGAAAGCATTTTGGACAGCAGGTGATGCTGTTGTTTAAGGAGTGACTTTCAAACGTTCACGGTCCCTCTTCCTCCTTCATACTAATCATAAAGGTCTATTATATGTGTCAATGCTGGTGTGACTGGGGTCATTTAATTTGTGAAGTTTTTCAATTATATTCTTTTGAGGTGAAGCATTGCAGGTGAATGGGGTAAAATGTTAAACGTATAAATACAAACAGTTATGAAACGTTGACGGTTTATTACTGATATTAAAACAATTATTGTTTGTATTAAATTTTTTTCAGATTTTTTTAAATTAATTGATACATTTAGCAATATTTAACCATGTGTACATTTGCATCTTTAAAAAAAATCTATATGTTGGATAAAAGCAAGAGGTCAAATCTTTATTTATTTTGTACAACATACTAGTGTCCAAAGTTTTTACAGAAGAGATTTGGATACAGCCTGTTTTTCATTTTGCAAATAAAAAAAATTCTATATAGGTACAGGTCTAAAAAAATGCAGTTCTGGCATGTCTGTAAGGAGAAAATGTCAATTGTGGAAGTTGGTGTAGGCCTAAGTGCTTTAAAGTCTAAAGTTTAGATTTTTGGTTCAGGGTATTAAAAATGTTATGTTGACATCATTTATTACTAGTTACTTTTCAGATTAATATGTTAAATAAAAACACAAGAGTATTTCTGTACTTGTAGCTACTTGAGAAAATATTTCTCCCACAATTATTTATTCCACAGGATAGACTAATCTCCACATTAAACTTAATTGATTAAAATGAATCTTAATATAAACAATATTTGCACATTCACAATGATCAAATGTAATGATAGAAATGTAGTATGGACATAGATAGTATATTATACTTCTTTTACTAAGAAAACTGGGTTCGGTTTGTTGAAGTGTAATGCGTTCACTAACTTGTTTATCTGTTCACTTGAGGAAAAGTAGTTTAATCCTTTTTTCTCAAGTGAACAGATTAAGAAAACATTTGTCTTGTTAACTCAGAAAAACAGGTTAACATTATTTTTTTTTACCATCAGCTGTGTGTATTTTCCAGTCAATCAGGACTTGTCAAATTCTCAAATAGTTGAGCTGATCTTGTTCCCTCTTTGACTGTAAAATAACTGGATTAAATCAGCTGGTTTTTTCTCCTTCTGCATGTGTTGATTTAAAAAATGGACTCCGAACTGACTGACACTCTCCCAGTTTTATTGTATGTCTGTTAAACATTTACGTTGTCAGAGTCACCTACACTGTCTCCGTTTACGGGAAATCACTTCTGAATCTGCTGCTTTGGGAGCAAACGAGAGAGACTTCTGTCTTGGAAATTTAAAAAACGTTTTATTTTGTAACTTGGACTGTGGAGTCTCATTCAGGCCGTTGAGGTTGTTAAGTAACACTGATGACGTTGGGTAAGTTTAAAAAATCTTTTAATTTGAATTCACATGGTTTGATTTAGTCTCTGTGTGGACTGTAGACGTGCAGTTATCTGTCATTCTTCATCTGATAACACAGTGCACAAACTAATAGAAATTACAGTTTTTTAAGGTTTGTAGCTAACTTGTCAGTGCATAAACAGCCAGAAAAGTGAAGAAGCTATTTAATTAAATCGCCCGCGGGCATTTTTAGCTTTCTATCTTTCTAAGTTATTCTAGAAAGGAATGAGCTTAAAAGGTTTTTCAGTTCAAAGCTTTAAAAGTTCACACGTTGTGCGAAATCCACTTTCTGAAATAGATTTTAATGCAGATAGGGAGACTTGCGCGCAGTCAACCGTCGTCGAATTAGAAGAAAGCTAAATAAGGAGGCTGCTTTTATCAGTAGCTACAAAGATGGTGGTTTATTTGGATGTTTGCCAGCTGGGAAAAAGTTACTTGATGAAATCGCGTCTCAACATTTAAAATGTGTGTGAATTCATCTTATCAAGTTATCTTTGTTTCTACAGCATTTACTACAGATTTACGGAATAAATTGTCTTGGGACTGACATGTGCATGAAGAGTAAACGGATATTTAGTCAGTGTTTTAAATGTTTTATGTTTTTGTGATTAATGGTTTTGTCTGTTTTACTGTCTGTCTGAAAATACCATCACACCATTACCTGTCTGAAGTCTGACTGTCACAATTTGTCATTATGGTGAGTAGAAAAGAGAAAATACACATGATATTTTATAATCTAAAATATATATCTATCATTATTATTACTGACTTTACTGTGTATGTGTGTCCCCAGTGTTACTGTTTTACCTCTCAGACCTGAGAAGATGAGTGACTCGGAGGAAGAGGACAGAGCGGAGTCTGCGTTCTCCAGCCTCCAAGATGTCAGTAATGAACCCGGACCCTCAGGCTCAAAGTAAGATAATGATTATTCAGTTTAATGTGATCTGATGATCTACAGTACAACAGTTTATTTTATGGTTACAATTACTGGTTCAAGGTTCAGCTTTATTGCGATCATACAATTTACGATTTCACATGACTTGCAGTGTATAGGTACAATGAAATGCACAGTGCAGTATGAAAGAAGTTTAGATTTCTGACATTAACAAACAAGTCGGGTATGTACTATATGATATGTTTGTTTTTGGCACTGATGAGCTAAACAATAATTGGTGATAGGTGGTACTGGAAGACTTTCTCTAAAGTGGCAGGTCTGGAGTACACTAAATAAATCCAATATTTTGAGTGCAATGAATAGACACAGAGAGTAGAGATAACAATGTTTTTTTGAGATTTATTTTAGGGTTTTGAATTATAAAGTCATTATTTTGTCTGCTACTACAAAATAGTGCAGTAAAACGTTATCAGTAAGAACAGCCTCAACCAAAGCTTACCAAAGGCCTGTTTTATGACTTATGTCAAACTCAAGGCCCGAGGGCCAAATCCGGCCCGTTTCAATTGTTGAATCGCACACACCACTGAAACCTGCAGACGTTTGTGTCCTCCCGTGCACTGAACAAAGCAGACAAAGTTTCTCCTCCTGTTGCTTCCAACAGCAACTGCCGCAGGTGACATAGACGTGGCCGTAGCAGTTCAAAACATAGGCAGGCTGCTATGTTTGGCCACGCGCAGCTACTGATCCTGGGTCAGCCACAACGTTAGAGTGACTGTAGTGCAGAGCCGCAGGTCATTCTGCATGTAATTGTGTTAAAAAAATTAAAGCATTAATTCCAGAAATGTATCACCCTGTGGTAACGAGTTAAGTTTACAGCCCTAGTGTTAACTTATGGAAATGGTGATCAGGGAAGTCATTTTAGGGAGATGGGGGAGACTTCACTGTAGCATAAGTCAGCATTGCAGTTTTGCAGAGGGGGCCAGCCGGAAAACTGTTTTTTTGTAATTTATATAAATGCTTACCTAAGCTAATTTTAGTTTTTTTTACTGCTGATATGCGAACTGATACTCAGCACTGCATCGGCAGACAGCTGTTTATTTTTGCACTTTTTCAAGCGTAATTATTTTGTATATTAAAATGTATACTAAAATCATCTTCACAAAAAGAAATCTTCCTCTTAGTATTAGTAGGGGAGCGAAAATATCCACTCCAATGTGTCCGTCAATTTATTGATTGTTTATTTTTGAAGATTGTTATATCTAGATTCCTGTGGTTCCTAGGAAGTCAAATAAATGTCTTGTTGGATTTTGTGAAATTAATCATAGGTCAAATTCAGCTATGTGTTTTATCCACAAATCCTGCCTTTTGATTGGAATTTCGCTAGTAGTATGGCTTTATCACATGTTATGAATAAACACATCTTGGTGTTTGCAGGGTTCATTCCCAGGAACAGGAATCAGAGTCTGGAATCTCCAGCTGTCTGTCTATAAAGAGTGACAGGTCCAAAGGTTGGCTACCAGAGTTCAGGAATGAACCTGGACCCTCAGACACAAAGTAAGTGAACGGAAACGGTTCAGCCAGACTACAGTTTACCCCACAGCTGGGGTAAACTGTAGTCTGGCTGAACCGTTTCCGCCAGCGTCTATTAAGCGCTGGCGTCCGGCTGGCGTCGGCAAACAACGCTACGCCTCCATTGGCTGCTTCCCGGGGTTAGCCCCGCCGTAGATGATTGTGATTGGTTTAAAGAAATAAAAACAGGCCAGCCCAGTTTCCCCCCGAATAGACGGCTCTAAACGGAGTGCTTCCAGACCATACTACTTGCTGTAGTTTGGTCTGGCTTTGCGAGACTAGGTAAACTGAGACACAAGACAACTTTTTTTTAAACAATCATATTTTCACTGCCCTTTGTCATGAATAAATTCTGCTAATGCCCTTTTCTAGGAAACATCCTGAATTAATGGGAAATGTGTAAATTTGAGTGATAAATAATTTTAGCTCGCTTAGAGGGGAGCAAATGTAAAAAGTGTCTCACATTACCCCATTCTCCCATACTGTTTAATAACATTTATACTAAAATCATCTTCACAAATAGAAATCTTCCTCTTGCTGTTTTTCAATTAAAATGCTGTAATCCATTCTCAAGATGATGCTACAAACGTTAAACTTCCTATCATCAGCAGCAGCAGTTTGTGTATTTAGAGCTTCCTGAATGGCGTTGTCAAGAATTCACATGTTATGAATAAACACATCTTGGTGTTTACAGGGTTCAGTATCAGGAATCAGAGTCTGGAGTCTCCAGCTGTCTGTCTATGAAGAGTGACAGGTCCAAAGGTTGGCTACCAGAGTTCAGTAATGAACCTCGACCCTCAGACACAAAGTAAGTGAACTGATATCGACTTATTTATATGAATCACTATCAGCTACCTCTGTCCTGTTGATTTTTTGTTTGATGTATATCACGATTTATACTAAGTTATACACAAATAGATATCCTTTGTGCCATTTTACTCTTGACCAAACGTGAAGTTTTTGGCCTGAATGCAAAATGCAATGTGTGGCGGAAACTAACACTACAAACCACCCTATACACACCATCACCACAGTGAAACATGGCGGTGGCAGCATCATGCTATGGGGATGCTTTTCGTCAGCAGGTACAGGGAAGCTGGTTAGAGTTGATGGGAAGATAGATGGAGCCAAATACAGGGCAGAAAACCTGTTAGAGTCTGCAAAAGACTTGAGACTGGGGCAGAGGTTCACCTTCCAGAAGGAAAACTACTCTAAACATACAACCAAATCTACTATGAAATGGTTTAATTCAAAGCATAGTCATGTGTTAGAATGG
Organism: Hyperoplus lanceolatus; assembly: GCA_026929865.2. NCBI lineage: Eukaryota > Metazoa > Chordata > Actinopteri > Uranoscopiformes > Ammodytidae > Hyperoplus > Hyperoplus lanceolatus. The sequence goes on along the minus strand of CM049415.1, from coordinate 1,327,209 downwards.
CCCAGTCAAAGTCCAGACCTAAAAACAATTGAGAATATTGAGAAAGACTTGAAAATTGCTGTTGACAGAAGCTCTCCATCCAATCTGATGCTGAATCTGAACCTTGAGCTATTTTGCAAAGAAGAATGGACAAAATATATCAGTCTGTAGATGTGCAAAGCTGGTAGAGAAATACTCCAATAAACTTGCAGCTGTAATGGCAGTGATAGGTGGTTCTACAAAGCATTGACTCAGGGGGCTGAATACTTTTGCACGCCACACGCCACACTTTTCAGTTTTTTATTTATAAAAAAAAATTAAAACCACGTTTCATTTTCATTCCACTTCACAATGTTGCGCCACTTTGTGTTGGTGTATCACATGAAATCCCAATTAAATAAATGTACGTATGTGGTTTTAATGTGACAAAATGTGGAAAATTTCAAGGGGTATGAATACTTTTGCAAGCCACTGTATGACGGGACACAAACTTATAATTATGAACCTGTAGATGTCCAAGAGACTAGGAAAAGTCAAGGATCAGAAAATATAACAAATTAATAACAGAAATATAGACGGGAGACATGGCATGTTTACAGGCTAACTATCTGTTAAATATTAACACATATTGAAAACGTAAGAACAAGCTTCTTTTTTTTATCACTTTATGGTTTTTATAATACTTGGTTTTACAGGGTGCTGTAGCCTCCTGAACACTCCTACTTTCTGTGTGCATGCTATGTTAAAAAAACTATCTTATCTGAGCAGGTTCTCAGTACTACATTCCTTTTAAATCTAATGGAAATTATTATATTTTTAAACTGTATTCAATTCACATTTCTTTATGTTATTGCTAAGTTAACTTTGTGATGCAGAAATACATCTTCCTCTTAGTATCTAGTTTATCCAAACTAAGATTCTGCAAAAGCTAAATCGCCTAATTATCCACAGCAGCAGCAGTTTTTTTTAGTATTTTCCTGATTGGATTTGTTCTCTGAGAATTTGATATGATGATCATCATCATCATCATCTTCAACCGCTTATCCGAAGTTTTGGTCGCGGGGGCAGCAGCTTGAGCAGGGAACCCCAAACTTCTCTTTCCCGGGCCACATCAACCAGCTCTGACTGGGGGATCCCGAGGCGTTCCCAGGCCAGCGTGGCGATATAATCTCTCCACCTAGTCCTGGGTCTTCCCCAAGGCCTCCTTCCAGCTGGACGCTACCAGATGCTCGAACCACCTCAACTGGCTCATTTTAACGCAAAGGAGTAGCGGCTCTGCCCCGAGTTCCTCACGAATGACTGAGCTTCTCACCCTATCTCTAAGGGAGACGCCAGCCACCATCCTGAGAAAACCCATTTCGGCCGCTTGTACCCGTGATATGATCGCATGATATGAATACAAACATATTGGTGTTTTGCAGAGTTCAGTATCAGAGACAGAGATCAGAGTCTAATCAGGTTCTCAGTACTACATTCCTTTTAAATATAATGGAAATTATTATATTTTTAAACTGTATTTAATTCACATTTCTTTATGTTATTGCTAAGTTAACTTTGTGCAATATTGCAGTAACATGTTTACAGTAAGTATAGCCTCAACTGGGAAAACACAGGGGGGCGGGGTCTGCTTCTATGTGAACCCTCGTTGGTGTAAGACTGTCATAGTGAGGGAATCTATATGTACCCCTAATATTGAACTTTTATCTATTTCATTGCGTCCGTTCTACTTGCCACGGGAAATCCCACAAATATTTATGACGGTGGTTTACATTCATCCTCGAGCCAATCTGGAGGAAGCAACATCCACCATTGTGAAGCTTGTGCACTGTTTACATAGCATTTCCCCTGATGCCCCACATTTTATTCTTGGTGATTTTAACATGTGTAGCCTTAAAAAGCCCCTTGGTCATTTTTACCAGTATGTAACCTGTCCAACTAGGTATGGTAAAGTGCTTGACTTATGCTATGGCACCATAAAGGCAGCCTATAAATCATATGCAATGGCACCATTAGGCTCCTCCGACCACAACTGCATCTTTCTTGCCCCGGTCTACCAATCGGCCCTCAAAAGAGGGAAAGTTGAGCGCAGGGAGGTGTCTGTGTGGACTGATGATGCTACCCGTGAATTAAATGGTTGCTTCCATGGTACTAATTGGGATGTCTTTCGAGATACTTGTAGTGACTTAGATGAACTGACTCTCACTGTATCAAGCTACATTACCTTCTGTGAGCAAATGATAATCCCGAGGAAGACAATTAAAGTGTACCCTAATAATAAACCCTGGGTTAGTAAATCCCTCAAAATTTGCCTCAATCAAAAAAAAATTGCTTTCCACCAAGGTGACATTAACCAACAAAGAGATGCTCAGAAGCTTGTGAAAAAGGAAATAAAGCTGGCCAAAATGCGCTTTAAAGACAAGGTAGAGGATAAACTTCAGAATGGGGACTCTCGCTCTGCCTGGAAAGGGATCAAATCTATGCTAGGCATGCAGGATAAGAGAAAAGGGGTGTCTAATCCTGAAAGGTCTAACTCCACTCTGGCAGAAGAGTTAAATACATTTTACCTGAGATTTGATTCCCATGACTTTAGTAATGAATTAGATGAATTCAGAGGTATTTCAGAGGGCAGTCACATTCAGATAAACGAAGCAGATGTTTGGAGAACACTTGAAAAGACAAATGTGAGGAAAAGTCAAGGGCCTGACAATATCAGTGGAAAACTGCTTAAAAATTGTTCCCTGTTTTTGAGTGGAATTTTAACCTATATTTTCCAGCTCTCCTTATCCAGTAACAAAGTCCCAGGGCTATGGAAAGAATCTATTGTTGTCCCCGTAGCCAAGGGTTCATCACCAAAGGAGTTGGGTGATTATCGTCCAGTGGCCCTCACTTCTTTGGTAATGAAGGGTTTTGAAAAAATTGTTAAGAGAAGCTTATTGGCAGTGACACAGAGTGTGGTCGACCCTCTCCAATTTGCCTATCAGGGAGGAAAGGGGGTAGATGACGCCATAGCTACTCTGCTGGATTCCATTGTTGGCCACCTGGAGGGCAAGAAGACACATGCACGCTTATGTTTCATAGATTTCTCATCAGCGTTCAACTGCATGCAGCCCCATATTCTTGCTCAGAGGGTCTCTAATATACCTGGCATTGACTTTGGCACTGTATGTTGGCTTGTTGACTTCTTGACAATGAGGTCACAAAGAACTCGTGTTAATGACACTTTGTCTGATGCCCGGATGTGTTCCACTGGATCCCCACAAGGCTGCGTTTTGTCGCCCTTGCTATTTGTGCTCTACACTAATGACTGCCAGAGTACCCTTGAGTCAAGGACTATTATTAAGTTTGCAGATGATTCAGTCATAGTCAGTCTCCTGCAGGACCATGAGGTGGCCTGTCTTGGACAATTTTATCAAGTGGTGTGATAGTTCATATCTCCAACTAAATGTCTCAAAGACAAAAGAAATGAAAATCGACTTCCGCCGGAATGTTCCTGACACAGCACCCACTGTAATCAGTGGCGTAGCTGTGGAGACAGTCAACACATATAAATATCTCGGCACCATTCTGGACGACAAATTGACTTTCAATGAGAATACAGACTCCATCTGTAAGAAGGCCAATCAGAGGCTGTTTTTCCTGAGGAAGCTGAGGAGTTTTAATGTCGACAGATCGATTTTAAAAATGTTTTATTCATCTTTTATCGAGTCAATTTTAACATTTGGAATGATCTCTTGGTTCGGTAACCTCAGTCTGAGCAATAAGAAAAGGCTTGGAAAAATTGTTCTGTTAAGTCAAAAGATCATTGGCCTTGACCTGGAACACATTGGCGATATTTACCAAGTCAGAGCCACCAGGAAGGCAAAGGCCATTCTGTCAAACCCCCCTACATCCTCTACATGCAGAGTTTCGACTCCTGCCACTAGGAAGGAGATATACTTACAGGAAGAGGGCCAAGACAAACAGATATTTAAAATCATTTGTTCCCTCAGCTGTTGGCTTCCTAAACAAATTAGGGTAGTAGCTTTGTCTTTTTTTAAGCAATGTAAATGATTATATTCCATGATGTCTCCCATATGTTTTTGTGCTTTAATGTTTTTATATTCTGTGTTTTGTATTTAGTATGATTATTTGTCTGTTGTGTGACATTGTGTTTCTACTACTGAATGCAGAACAAATTGCCCCTCGGGGACAATAAAGATTTATCAAATCAAATCAAATCAACCAAATCTTATCAAAGGTCTGTTTTATGACCTCAATAAAACATTTCACACAGTCAAGACATTCTTGCTCCCTTGTAGATATAATAAATGTTTGTCAAAAGGATCAGGATCGCTGTTAAATATTAACAACATATTAGAAACATAAGACCTAGCTTCTTTTTTTTATCATTTGATGGTTTTTATAATACCTTCTTTCACAGGGTGCTGCAGCCTCCTGAGCACTCCTACTTTCTGTGTGCATGCTTTGTAAAAAAAACAATCTAATCTGAGCAGGTTCTCAGTACTACATTCCTTTTAAATCTAATGGAAATTATTATATTCTTAAACTGTATTTGAGTATAAAGACAAAAGGTTTTGATTAAAGATTTATATTCATTATGCAGAAATAAAAATACTGATACAATTTCAATTTAAAATGCATCTTATGTCTCGTTTCCACCGAGTAGAGCGGGTCGGGTCGAAGCGGCTCAGAGCGGGACAGCTCGCTTTTAAGAATCTCGGTGGTGTTTCCACCGCCGACCCTACCCTTACTGGTAGGGCGGGTTTACGTTGGACTGCTATAGCCGGCACCAGAATATAGGTCAAACTATCGGGCTGTGGAACAACTGTTGTCAAGCCAGCGGTCTCTCGTTTTTGCTTGGTCAAACCAGCCGCTTCTTTATTTATTTCCCTGGAGTTGTTGTGAGCGTATAATGCCGGTAAACGCAGAGACCGCTCAGTACAAGCAGACAGAGACAGTGAGTGAACAGCGCTGGCTGCGGCAGCTATGTGACATCGTTGCAGTGGGACACAGTGTAGCCAACTGATTAATTTAATGCCAAGGAAAAACACCACACAATAAACAGTGCTGCGCTCACATTTTTCGCCAAAACACAAGACTCTCTTCACTCTTGCCGAGGTGACTTAACACGGTGGAAATTATTTTTTCGACCAATCAACCTACGGAGTAGTACCAAAAAATGGGAGCGGCTTAGAGCGGTTAGGTGCGCTTATATCTGTACCCTACCCAACATTTTGCAAATGGAAAGCCAAAATAACCGGACCGAGCCGCTCCGACAAGACCCACTCTACTCGGTGGAAACGAGGCATTATTGAATGTCTGTAGCAAAACATTTGAGAACCATTTTAATTTGTGTGCTGACGTTTGAGCTTTAAATCATTAGTAAGTGAACCTTTGAGCTCAGATTCTCTGCTCCATATATGAGCCTTGAGACTAGGATTTTGTATTCAGCATTCATATAAATAAATTATTATGAAAATAGATGATATAATCCTGGTTTGGATAGGTAGAAAAGCAATTAGCTTCAAATTACTTCATATATTCAAATGTGTTTATTCAAGAAGAGGATATACACAGCACAGCAGGGTATCTCTGAGTGAGTGCAGTTGTTCAAGAAAAACAAATGGCTTGTATTTATTAGCTCGTATAGTACCGATAGGTAAAATAAGGGTATTGACAGGACCCTGGCCGGGACCAAATTGTGTTTACGTGATGTTTGTGTGAAACTCGCTGCTTTTTTTTTGCAACCACAACTAATTATTTAAAGAAATGTCTTCACATGAGAGACTTTATGAAAGATTAATTTAATATGAATAAAACGTCTTTGTGTTTGCAGAGTTCCGTACCAGACATCCGAATCTCCAGTCCCCAGCTGTCTGTCTATGAAGAGTGACTGTTCAAAAGATATTCCTATGAAGTCCAGTAATGAACCTGGACCTTCAGACACAAAGTAAGAGACTGTTTCTATTGTGGACTAAACTGGGGGAAGATGGGAGAATGAGGATGAAGACAAGATGGTAAAAAACTATTATTTATTAATACAGAAATTATTATATTAATTTAACAGGAAAAGGAGTGGAGGATCCAGTCTCTACCCGCTGTGGACACCGGATCTGCAGACATATGTCATAACACTCTGCTTCATCATGAGACTCCTCCTGTCCCCAGTGTGGACTATTATCAAGAACCGGGCCTGGACCGCAGACAACCAGTCAGGGCTGCCATGTACAAAGTAAGACTGTTGATCTGTCGGATGTCGCATGTCATCATACAGGGTTTTCCCTGCATAGAGAATTTTTTGGCACCTCCAGAAGAGGATTTATCCAGCGCCAAAGGAAAATCACCAGCGCCAAAATGATAAAAATGTAGAATAAATGTATCTATTTAAAACCTCTCCAAATTGAGAACTATTTAAGTCATCCTTCTTGTAGGGCTGGGCGATAACTTTAATTTCAATTTCGATTACTATTATGGCTTCCCTCAATCATGAAAACGAAATAATCGTAATTGAACTCATCTTTGTACCGCACACCGAGACATGCAGGCTTGGAAATGCAACAAACCCTTTTAGCCGTGCGCTCCGCTCGGCCCCTCCCTCATCTGATAGTTTGGCTTTCAGCTGGTGCAGAGTAGGAGGGAGACTGTGCGTATTTCCGGGTGCTTTGAAAAACTTCTAGAAGACGGCAGAAAGTCAGCCTTTGGTCGAGAAGAAAGGTAAAACTAATTGTGTCTATATATAATAAATTAATAAAAAACACAAGAAGTGTAAAGCTCCTGCCACCACAACAGTCATTAATTAAGAACACTGCAGCCTACAATGCAACATTAATAATTGATGCCCTCACATTCCTGCTAGCAAAAGATTTACGGTTTATTTTTATTCAATCATGAAAAATATTTTCTACAGGTTGTTTATTGTGATTTTGTGGAGACTCAGTGAGCTCCATAGTTACTACGCAGTGATTGACAGGCTGACTGAAATGCTCTTTAGCTGGACAGAAACTCACCTCTCCTAAGACCTGACCCCACACCGCACTTTAACATTCATAAAAGTTTTGCCTTTATTGTTGCACATAGTTGCGACCCCCAAAAAGTCAGTCCGCGTACTGACCCCCCAAAGGCCCATTCTTAGCGAGGAAAACCCCTGCATCATGTCTATTAACACTACCTATTGTTTTTATAAGGTCACATTTGTTTGTATCATGCAGCACAGCCATTTAAGCTGAAAGTAAGTAAGACTGGAGACCTCATTAAAAAAGGATTCTTCTTGACTTTTTTGTTGTGTTATAAAATATAGACCTTTCATAAAAAGCACAACACTTCAAACTCTAACTTTATATTTATGCTTTGTATAGATGTTGGCCTTGAAAATATCACAATCACAAGTCCACAAATGTTCCACATTTTTATTAATATTCTAGTATAGTGGTCTGGTTTGGATAAGTACAAATCTGGACATTTTTCAACAGCAACAAAACAAATGTTCACAGAGAGAGGAAGAGGAGTGGTGTTTCTGTGGAGGAGCAGCCGTCCTGCTGTGCTTTGTGTCAGGACGTCCTGAAGGATCCGGTCTCTACCAGCTGTGGACACTGGTTCTGCAGACGGTGCATCACCTCATACTGGGACCAGTCTGATCCATCAGGAGACTCCTCCTGTCCCCAGTGTGGACAAAGATCCAGACATGGACTGCAGACAGCCAGTCAGACCAGCACTGAACAAAGTAAGACTGGAATTATTTCAGCTGATGACGTCATGTTTGAAATAAGGATTCTTCTTGGTTATTTTGTTATTTTGTACAATATAGACACTAATGAATTACATAAAAATAACAACATTTAAAACTTCCTGTAGGTTCTACTTTTACTGTTGGCCATGAAAATAATCAACAGTTACTCAAATTACAAGTATTACTTTTTTATTTTATTTTAGGTAATAATAACATAATCACCAGCATAGGCGTAGATTTCAGGTGGGGGAGGGGGGAAGTGTAAAAATACCAGTTCAGTAGTTCAAAACATTTATATATCCCTCCTAATTGTTAAATCATATTCCCTAATTATTTCAAACACCCCTACAGCGGACTGTACCATCTTAAACTTGCCGACGTTCGGCTGGCCTCTGCCTCTAGTTGCAGACGGCTAGTCAGCCTCGCGCAGTGCGCATAGTGTAGTGGCCGGATGTAAGTTGTTAGATAGTAAGCTTGTTAAGCCCAATACAATTCACTTTCTCACCTTCAGGGTGAATTAGATTGTGTCAAGTGTGTAAGGATGGATGCTAACATCATCTGGTTTCTAACTTTTGCCTAAAGTTACAGTTTAGCTAACAAGCTAACGTTAGCTTGCTGCTGATAGCCATGGACATGTAAAGGTCTGCTGATAGCCCACCCTGTTAATTTCAAATGTAAAGTGTCATAATAGTTAACACTGCTGGTCCGTCATGAGTAGTGAGTCCTAAAAAACAAAAACAGTTTTGAACAATACAGTAGAGTAAATATTTGAAAGCCATACAGAATGCCTCGGTGCCTTACTGCTTTATATTCCATTATTTTTGTGCCACTGGGAGCCTGTTGTCTTCTCCTTCACAGAAATTAAGATATGCATAAATATCTTCATAATGCAATGTATCCATAAATAAATACAGAAGGCACAACTGAGTGTATACAAATTCACCAGAATGCACAAGATGAAGTGTTGGAAGCTCAAATTGTTATGGGGGAGTACCCCCTGACCCCCACTTATAATGTGTGTGTCCCCAATGTTGGAATGAAACCCACGCCCTTGATCACAAGTGTCATATTGTCTTTGTTTTGTCTCTATCTTAGTGAGTGGCCTTCAGGAGGTTCTAGATGAACATAAGATCAGTCTGAGGAAGAGATGTGAACGTGTGACTGAAGGAACAGATCAAGCAGGAAGTGGAACTCTCCTCAACATGATCTACACTGAGCTCTACATCACAGAGGGACAGAGTGAAGAGGTTAATACCCAACATGAGGTCAGGCAGCTTGAGACCGCTTCCAAGAAGAAGACCCTCCATGACACTCCAATCAAGTGCCATGACATCTTCAAAGCCTTACCCAACCAACATGGACACATCAGAGTCGTCCTTACAAACGGTGTTGCCGGAATTGGAAAAACCTTCTCAGTGCAGAAGTTTACTCTGGACTGGGCAGAGGGCTTAGAAAACCAAGATGTCAGTCTGCTGATTCTGCTTTCGTTCAGGGAGCTGAACTTGATCAAAGATGAGCAGTACAGTCTTCTCAAGTTGCTCCATGTTTTCCATCCAACATTACAGAAGGTCACAGCAGAGAAGCTCGCTGCCTGTAAAGTTTTGTTCATCTTTGACGGCCTGGATGAAAGCAGACTTTCAATGGATTTTAAGAACAGAAAGGTTGTGTCTGATGTCACAAAGAAGTCATCAGTCAACGTGCTGCTGACAAACCTCATCCAGGGGAATCTGCTTCCCACAGCTCTCATCTGGATAACTTCCCGACCTGCAGCAGCCAATCAGATCCCTCCTACATGTGTTGACAGGGTGACAGAAGTACGAGGCTTCACCGACCCACAGAAGGAGGAGTACTTCAAGAGGAGAGTCAGTGATGAAGAGCTGTCCAGCAGCATCATCTCACACATCAAGACATCCAGGAGCCTCCACATCATGTGTCTAATCCCAGTCTTCTGCTGGATCACTGCTACAGTTCTGGAGGATGTGTTGACTGCAGACCAGAGAGGAGAGCTGCCCAAGACCCTGACTGGCCTGTACTCACACTTTGTGCTTATTCAGACAAAGAGGAAGAAGCAGAAGTATGAAGAGGGACATGAGACGAGTCCACAGGAGCTGACAGAGGCCGACAGGGAAGTTCTTCTGAAGCTGGGGAGGCTGGCGTTTGAACAGCTGCAGAAAGGAAACATCATGTTCTACCAAGAAGACCTGGAGCAGTGTGGTCTGGATGTCACAGAGGCCTCGGTGTACTCAGGAGTTTGTACGGAAATCTTCAAAAGAGAAAGTGTGATCTTTCAGAAAACAGTGTACAGCTTTGTTCATCTGAGCATTCAGGAGTTTCTGGCTGCAGTCTACATGCACCACTGTTTCACCAACAACTCGACAGAGGTACTGGAGAGCTTCCTGGGAGAACAATATGTAAATTCATCCCTGGATGTCTTCCTGAGGAGCGCCATGGAGAAATCCCTTGAAAGCAGAAATGGCCACCTGGACCTGTTTGTCCGCTTCCTTCATGGCCTCTCTCTGGAGTCCAACCGGAGACTCTTAGGAGGCCTGCTGGTTCCAACAGACAACAGTCCAAAAATCATGCAGTGGGTCATCAGAAACCTGAAGGAGATGAACAGTGATGATATATCTCCTGACAGAAGCATCAACATCTTCCACTGTCTGACGGAGATGAACGAACTCTCAGTTCATCAGGAGATCCAAGAGTTCCTGAAGTCAGAGAACAGATCAGATAAGAAACTCTCTGAGTTCCACTGCTCAGCTCTGGCCTACATGCTGCAAATGTCAGAGGAAGTTCTGGATGAGTTCAACCTGCAGAAGTACAAAACATCAGACCAGGGACGACGCAGACTGATTCCAGCTGTGAGGAACTGCAGAAAGGCTCTGTAAGTCCAGATGTGATTAATATCATAAATAAGTGTAGAATAATAATCTAGTTATTCAAATTTACACATTATAGAAGTTTGTTCCATTTGTTTATTACAGGAATCATGTCAGCAGAAAATGTAGATGTTCAGTTGTGTTTATAAAGTTCATTTATTTCTAATTGTTAGATTTTCTTTCCTTTTTGTGCTGGATGTGCAAACTTAGTCAAGCAAATTAAGATTTTTTTTAGGTTGTTTCACCAAAATATAACAGTATTTTACAGGGAAGAAGTACATTTCTTTAACGTTATTATTACATTATTACAAGTATGTTCTTCAAGGTGTCTTAAATAATAAGACATACAGTTTATACCTGATTTTTCTTTCATTTTCCAAAGGAGATTTCTGAAGTCCTGGGCCCTCATTTATAAAATTGTGCGCAGAATCCTAAATCCTTGCCTACTCACGAAACTCAGAATGTACATATTTAAAGAAATTTTGAGCTTTCTAAAACCATGCGGCGCACACTTGTAAGAAGTCTTCCCTTTTTAAAAACCCACCTGCAGTGAATTGTGCGCACACGATCTCCGCCCGTGTCATCCCAGTTTTCATCCCACAATCTACCATAAATGGTCAATGCTAAAAAGCTCCTGAATATGGTGATGCGCATAATAAGCACGGCACTTTGACTGACAGGAGGAAAAAGGGGAAGTGAGCGGCCGCAAAGACAGCAACTAGGAAGGAAGAAAGCCTGTGCCGTGCGCCGATGTAACTGGCACACAAACACAAAGACACGCGCGCACTGATCACATATCATTATTGGTACAGTCATAGTCTTTGTAAAGCAGTTTCGCCCAACTTTGTACTGTATGAAATATCACGCATTAGCCTACCTGTAGGCATATACACTCACCGGCCACTTTATTAGGTACACCTGTTAAATTGCTTATAAAAACAAAAAGCTAATCTTCCAATTACATGGCAGCGACTCAATGCATTTAGGCATGTAGACGAGATCAAGACGTGCTGAAGTTAAAGGCCTACTTCACTACTTTAAAAAAAACTTACTTTGTAAATATTACTGTGATGTCTTTTACTGTGACATCACAGTAATATTTACAAAGTAAGTTTTTTTTTAACCCTATATTTCTCTTTCTGTGATGTCACAAGAAAGAGAAATATAGGGTTAAAAAAACACTCTTTCTGCCTTTTTTCAGGCTAGGATGAACCGATTTTAATTTTTTTTGCACATTTATACTACATAGGATCTCAGAATTCAATACACCTTCATATTCAAACCGGTGAAGTAGGCCTTTAAAACCGAGCATCAGAATGGGGAAGAAAGGGGGTTTAGGTGACTTTTGATGTGGCATGGTTGATGGTGCAAGGCAGGATGGAGCCATGCTTTCATGTTGTTTACGCCAAATTCTAACCCTACCATCTGACTTTCGCAACTGAAATCGAGACTCATCAGACCAGGCTATCGTCCAATTTTGGGGACCCTGTACAAATTGTAGCTTCAGTTTCCTGTTTTTAGCTGACAGGAGTGACACCCGGTGGGGTCTTCTGTTGCTGTAGCCCATATGCTTCATGGTTGGTCGTGTTTTGCATTCAGAGATGGTATTCTGCATACCCTGGTTGTAACGAATGGTTATTTGAGTTACTGTTGCCTTTCTATCATCTCGAACCAGTATGCCCATTCTCCTCTGACCTCTGACATCAACAAGGCATTTTTGTCCACACAAATGCCACTCAACGGATATTTTTTATTTTTTGGGCCATTCTTTGTAAGCCCTAGAGATAGTTGTGCGTGAAAATCCCAGTAGATCAGCAGTTTCTGAAATACTCAGACAAGCCCGTCTGGCACCATCAACATTGTAATGTTCATAGTCACTTAAACCCCCTTTCTTCCCCATTCTGAGCACCTTTTTAACTTTAATAAGTTGTCCTATCCAGGTCTACATGCCAAAATGCATTGAGTTGCTGCCATGTGATTGGCTGATAAGGTATGTGTTAACAAGAAATTGAACCGCTGTACCTATTAAAGTGGCCGGTGAGTGTATGTAGGCCTATATAAAATATGTTGTGAGAAGTTTAACAATGCATTGTAGTCTATTTCAGAGGATTATTTACCTCCTTTGAGATCCACACATTTCCAACAACGCCAGAATAGTTTAAACTTCCAGGGTGAAATGTTGTTAAAAAGAGATGCATGTAATCATTTGCTCTAGGGCTATCCCAAATTCCATTTTACAGGCTTCGAATACTCGTTGTTTTTTCCGAGCGAGTATTCGAATGCTTGTTCTAAAACAACACACCATCAAAAACTGCAATAATAATCCCAATGACCCCCTACTCCCTGAAACCGATCTTGTGGCAGGAGACCGTAATCTGCGTAGTTTGTTGATAATTTAATAACTTTTGAGTCAGAACGTCGCAGTTCCTTACTTTGAAGAAGTGAACCTCTCTGATCTGCCAAATCAGCTGTCCTCTGCGCCATCGTAACCCTTACATGAGCTTTTCAATTCATCCCGTCACATGCATCCTTTCGGGGATTTATAAATACATACAAAGATCCAATATTGATATTTTTTTCTGTCCATAGTATATCCATTTTTGACCAGGTATTCCGATGATGCAAGCCATGTCACTGTTGATGGGCGCAGCGCTGCATAGCGAACGTGAAAATCAGCTAAGCTAACGTTAGCATGTCGCCGAGCATTGCTTTTCCTTCCAAGATCGCACTAATGTTGTGTTATAAAGGTAAGGGAAACAAATAGGCTAATCTATTCTCTCTCTCTACTGTGCTCTGTGCCGCTTATCTGGTAAGTCACGTAGCCTACAGCTGGTATCACACCGGTTGCGCTTTGAAAGGTCAGCGGCAAACTAGGTCAAAGTTCAAATCATTTGATCATTATTTCAAATGAGCGTTTAATTTATTGTTGTATAAATAACTTGCATATCTAAATATTATTAGTTGCTAACAAAATATAATAATAATAATAATAATAATAATAATAATAATAATAATAATAATAATAATAATAATAAGAAGAAGAAGAAGAAGAAGAAGAAGAAGAAGAAGAAGAAGAAGAAGAAGAAGAAGAATTGGGTGCTGAAATAACTTTCACTTTCGGACACAGTGAGATAAGATGAACTGAAGCTCTGACTAAACTCTGACTAAGCTCTTTGAAAAACAAGTTTTTCTCAAATTAGGAAATGACAAACTGTTATGTCATCACTTCTCTTTCATTATATAATTTTGTAATACATGTGATATTACAGACTATCTAACTGTAGACTCTCGGAGACTCACTGTGAAGTTGTGGCCTCAGCTCTGAAGTCCAACCCCTCCCATCTGAGAGAACTGGACCTGAGTAACAACTACAACCTGCAGGATTCAGGAGTGAAACTTCTCTGTGTCGGACTGCAGAGTCCAAACTGCAGACTGGAGATACTGAGGTCAGTTCACTGACTGTAGTTGATGTAGTGTTTCGGTTCATAGATGTTAATGTTTCCTTAGCACAAATCTAAAGAAATTTGTTCAGAAATGTTCTGTTTTTCCAAATGGCTGAATAATTGTAGTGGAGCGGCTAAGTGCTTATTTTCGTCAGAATCTTTCAGTTGTTGATACAAGGGTGAAAATTGACATGAGTGACTTGACAAGAAAATTGTCCGAGACATTTGAAATTGTGAATTTGAAAATTTCTCATAGAAATTCTATTTATTTTTTATTTTATTTTTTCGGACAACATTTCTTGTCAAGTGATCCATGAAGACTGCTCATGCCAATTGTCAGACTTATATCACAAATTGAAAGATTGTAGCACTAATCTGCTCCGCTTTTTTTTAACCCTCCTGTTATGTTCATTTGTCAGGAACAGCAATGGTGTTCCGGGTCAATTTGACCCAGTGCATGTTTAAATCTCCAAAAGATGTCCTAAACCAAAAAGAATCCTAACAAGCAGTGTGAACATGTCATTACCAACTCCATTACTAACTATTCTATCAATATTTAGTGCAATGTGGTGTTCCTTACCTCTAACAGGTAATGGTTCAATAAGGATAATTCACTCGTTTTTCATTAAAAAAATACATGTTCAAACTTCTTTTGTAATGTTTCACCACTTAATTACTTTTGGAACACTGGGGACAATGTGAAAAGTCTCCAGAGACATTGTGGCTTGAAATATAGCCCTGCCTGTCTCTCCATCCCACATACTGGCTGTCAATTCATCCTTCGACCCCAGCCAGGATGAGGAGCCCCAAATACGCATATAAATGTGTTTTGTCCAGCTCCTTCCACTTTTCCCCAAAAACACACCTTCCTTCTAGATTAGTCATTTCCAGAATGATTTTCTGTATTGAATCTGGCATGACCAGCTCAAAAGCTGACTTGATGTCAGTCACACGAGTGAGTGCCATCAAGTCCAAGTGGGCCCTGGCACTGTCTTTAAGGTGAAACTCGAAAAATTAGAATATGCAAAAGTTCATTTATTTCAGTAATTTGACTCAAAAGGTGAAACTAATATAGTAAATAGACCCATTACATGAAAGGTGAGATATTCAAAGCCTTTATTTGTTATAATTTAGATTATTATGGTTTACACAGTTTATGAAAACCCCAAATTTAAAATCTCAGAAAATTTGAATATTACATGAAATCAATAAAAAAGGGATTTTTAATAAAGAAATATCAGCCCTCTATAAAGTATAATCATGCATTTGTACTCAGTACTTGGTTTGGGTCCATTCTGCATGACTTCTTGCCTTAATTCCAATACATTTTCAATTATATTCTAATTATATGAGTTTCACCTCTACGTTTTCTGCAGACACATATTTGGGGAGGAATTTCCCAATTTGTTGACATGAATGTCTTGCTTGGAGGAATAGGAATAGCAATTCTTTCATCTGGTTCAAATTCAGAATCATTAAAATCAGAATTTAGCTTAAGATACATCCTCCTCTATTTCACTGTCATGATCAATGATGACTTCCAGAGCCTCCTGGACTGTCATCCTTTTGTTTCTGCTTCTCATTTTGTAGAGGTCTGCCTGACAGAGTGGAATGTTGGTAGGACTCCCATGCAGATAATATTGTATGTTTTGCCCCTCCCCAGTTGAGTGTCCACTGAATGTGGGTGGAGTTTTCCCAAGGGAACATAAATGGTTCCCGTCAAAAGTCATAACACTTGCAACTGTGTGTGTTTGTGTGTGTGTGTGTGTGTGTGTGTGTGGGTGTGTGTGTGTGCGTGTGTGGGCGTGTGTATGTGTGTGCGTGTGTGAGATTTGGGTGAAATATGTCTCACAGTTGTAAAGAAAGAAATAGTCTTACATTTCTGGCACCCTTTTACCTTCAGTTTTACTGCCGGGTCAAATTGACCCGAACAGTATCTATGTGATATAAACATGCAGGGGGTGGTTGCAAATGTGTGAGATGAAATATTTTCATATTATATGTTGATTACTCTAATTAAGGCAAGCAGAAGAAGTTTCATACTGAAAAAATAATTTTAACTATTTTTTCTAGATCTTCAAACTTTGAAATGGGTCAATTTGACCCGGAACATAACAGGAGGGTTAAAGTAAAGAAAAGTATTGAAATTAAGTATTTAACAGGACAGTTTTTCAGCTCCCAAAGACTCAAATTCCTTATATAGAGAAATGAAGGAATGTCAGTATGCTGATTGTAGAAAGCGGACACGTGCCTGTCAGTTTAGAATGATTCTGATTTATTTACATACACGAGGTGGTAGGAACATAATAGTACGCAGGTGTCATAAATCCGACGATGATTTTGCGTACTACATTTTTTAAATAAAGAAAGAACATTTATAGTACTTTAAGTAAATAAGGGCCATTGTCTCTAAACTTACACCTTTTTTTCTATATCCAGATTGGGTTGGTGCAGTTTGTCAGAGATCAGCTGTGCTTCTCTGGCCTCAGCTCTGAAGTCCAACCCCTCCCATCTCAGAGAACTGGATCTGAAGGACAACAAGCTGCAGGATTCAGCAGTGGAGCTGCTGTGTGGTTTTCTGGAGAGTCCACACTGTAGACTGGAGACTCTGAGGTCAGTTCACTGACTCTGTTACTATTGTAGATCGTATATATGTAATCAGCATTTAAACCTAATTTATGTTAAACATTTTCGTTGTTCATGTTTTATTTTTTAAGTTATACCCTTTCTTTATTCATATTTTAATTTCTGTTGTGCACAGTTTAGTCTGCAGTAACATAAGAAACTTTATAACTTTTTTTTTAATTTTAATTTTTAAAGGACACAAACACACAACTGAAAAAGCAAACACACAAACAAAAGACAAAATAAAAATTAACAACTAACATGTCGTACTCTACTTTAAATGTTTCCAAGACATTGTTTAAATTAAAGGTAAACGTTAAGCAAAAAATAAAAAGTCAAAAAGTTGTGATGAAGGTCACTTAAATCAAATCAGTTTTATTAGTACAGCCCAATATCACAAATAGACATTTGCCTCAGTGGGCTTTACACCCTTAGCTCGGCTGAGAATAAACTCCCTGTAAAAAACCTTTTACATTTTTTTTTCGAAATCTCAGGGAGAGTTGACAGAGTGGGGGCGACTGTGGCTCAGGTGGTAGAGCGGGTCGGCCGATGATCAAAGGGTTGGAGGTTCGATCCCCGCCCTGCCACCTGTGTCATAGTTGTTGTGTCCTTGGGCAAGACACTTCACCCACCTTGCCTCGTGTGAATGTCGATAGTTAGCCTGCTATCGGTGTATGAATGTGTGTGTGAATGGTAACGTGTAAATGGGAACAGGTCTCCCTTGTAAAAGAGTCTTCGGACTCAATGGGATATACCTGTATAAATAAAGGTTTAAAAAAAAAAAAAATCCTTTGTGGGACAATGGGCTGTCTTTTCCATTTCTGCATCAGTAAATCTGGGATCGATCTACTTCTGAAAGCTGTGGGCTGGCACTTAACAGAATTACTTACAACTGGCTTGACAAAGTGCCCAGGCTAGACTTGGTCAAGATCAATCCCATACTGGATAGACAAAGCTTTGGTACCATCTAAAGTCGTTAGTTGTCGAGCCTAGAATGGCTGTTTCTGGTGTGGGATGGAGGATTTAGCCGTAGACATCTGAATAACAACAAAGCACACTTTACCAGCAATTGTGGAGTCTGGGACAGAACCAAAACATATGAGCCAGGGTTCCATCAGAGTGATTGCACCTTATGCAAAGAGTTGAGGAGGAGGGATAGAATTAATGTAATTTGAGACTCGAGTACTGGAGCTGATGTACCTTATATTGAATTAATTGGGGCCTTGAGTTGATCAAGCAAGAATGTATGCTGCGAAGACACTTAGCCCAAGCCTTTTCTGAAATTTCTACTCCTATTTCGCTCTCCCAGGACTTCCTCAGATGATCCGTGGACTTGGCAAACTAGACACACACACACACACACACACACACACACACACACACACACACCACACACACACAGGCCAGAGATAAAAGCATATAATGTTGTTATGAGTATATGGAGGATGTCTGTAGAAGGCTGACATTATGATGATCCACACAAAGTCACTCTGCTCATTTTAGAGGAAAGCTCATTGATTAGGACAAAGTCATGTGGAGCTGCACGTGTAAAACCTGAACACATCTGATTTGATTATTAATCATATTTTACTTACATAATTTATTCTTTATTCAGATTAAGTTGGTGCAGTTTGTCAGAGATCAGCTGTGCTTCTCTGGCCTCAGCTCTGAAGTCCAACCCCTCCCATCTCTGGAAGCTGGATCTGGGCTACAACAACAAGCTGCAGGATTCAGCAGTGAAGCTGCTCTGTGGTTTTCTGGAGAGTCCACACTGTAGACTGGAGACTCTGGGGTCAGTTCACTGACTGTTACTGTTGTATATTATTTATTATATTAACAAGTTAACATGTAAATCTAATTTATGTACAATCATAACTTACATCCATACACTTATAAATTTTCTTTGTTCATATTTTATATTTTGTAGATTACATTGACAATGTTTACTAGTTTAATGGGAAATATTTATTTGTTTTCCATACATTTTGGTTTTTGCAAATAGTGTCTCATCATTGATATTGCTCTTTCAAAACACACACACACACACACACACACACACACACACACACACACACACACTAATTTACATAATTTATTTTTTATTCAGATTGAGGTACTGCAGTTTGTCAGAGATCAGCTGTGCTTCTCTGGCCTCATCTCTGAAGTCTAACCCCTCCCATCTCAGAGAGCTGGATCTGAGGGACAACAAGCTGCAGGATTCAGCAGTGAAGCCTCTGTCTGATCTTAAGGAGAGTCCACACGACAGACTGGAGACTCTGGTGTAAGTAGAGGGTTGGAGTCAGTCCATGATGGTTTCAGCAGAATGTCACTAAACACAGTTACACCTGGAACACACATCCAGCGTCTACTGCGCGTCTGCGTCTGACTTTTTTTCGGTTAACATACTACAGCTCCACACATGCAACCTCCGACGCCCTGCCGACACCCGGCAGAGGCTGCAGCACCACTTCACCTCAGGAGGAGGAGCCTATTTTTTTGCGTCTCTCGGGTCTCTGTTGATAGAGAAATACTCTGTTGAAAGTCATACCAGCAGCAATCACTGTAGTTTCACGATTTCCTGTCTCTTTCAAAATAAACCATCCCATTAATGAAAATGTGGAGGAAAAAATAAAAAAGGCCATGAGGCACACGGATTACTCTGGAAATTCAATATTAATCATATGCATTATAAAATTAAATGAAACAACTTCATATTGATGGGAATTATCTATGAAAGCTATGTAGAAAGACAGCAGCTGAGACGTTACATGTGTGGCCGAAAACAGCGAGAGGGACGCAGCAGTAACAGACACGCTCCAGAGGGAGACGCAGGATGTTCCAGGCTTTAGTTTCAAAGCAAAGTTCCAGTATTTCCTGGTAAACCTTAAACTTTGTCAGTAGCTGATTTCCTTATTTTAAAACTGCATTTTGTTTTCACTCTGTTTATCTTTTTCTAATTAAACATTTGTTTGATGATCCGACATCAAACAAATGATCCGAGAGGGGCAAAAACTTTTTTATATCACTGTCGGATATTTCATATCTCATATATATACGGTGACTAAGTTTACGTTTTAACTTTTAAAAGACATAACAAATGTGTAAATATAAAAAAAAGACAAAAGGAAATATATAAACGTAAATGACTGACTGACAGCTGAAGTCTCTGAACACTCTGATTTATGACCTTTGTTGTCTGTCTTCTCTCAACAGATGGTGATCTCCGTGAGTGACTGACTGACTGACTGACTGATCATCAAGGTGTTTTGGTGGAGAGAGGATCCGCTCCACTGTCAGACACAGAGTCCTCCATCCTCCCTGTGTGTTCCTCTGGATGTGACAGAGTATCATCAGTGTATCTGCTGCTCTGTCCTTCTACACCGTCTCTGCAGACACACTGACACTCCACCACATGGACCTGATCATCTCTGCTTTGTAGATCAGCATTTATCTCTGAGGTTCATGTCACAATGCAGAAGTTTAAGTTTCTAATCAGTGCTAAAATTAACCACACTGAGAATACACCCGCTGGACCTGGACCTACTGTTCAAACTCATTTAGTAAAACATGCCTCATGTACTCTGAAGTTCTATGCTGTCGAATAGAGATATAATTTGACCTGAATTTGACTAAGGACAGTTTTTTGCCAGTGCAGGCAACACATGATCAGAGCTACAAATATAACTGGGGTCTGTGTCTGTAACAGGATGTGTGTCACAGTGAAGCCTGCAGGAGAAGGAGAGAGAAGTAAAGAAAAGAAAGGAATAAGGAGTCTTCCAGCTATTTTAATACATTACCTGTATATGCTGTAGTGGCCCGTTTGCCATTCAAACTCTTCCCACTGTGGTTTAGCTAAAGGAAAGTTTCTTGACGTGTGTAAAACAAAGATTGTCCAGTCCACTGGTTTCCGTTAAAATAAAAGGGATTTTTTTAAACTCAAACCTTTTGAAACAAAAAAAACAAAGCAGGCCAAACATCCTTTAAACCTGCAGTGTGTAGAATTGTGGGTTTTATTTCCTAGCAGAATTTGTAGAAAGTAATTATAATATCCAGAAGTACATTTAATTTAGTGCATAATAGCTGCATTTTTTTTTTTATTATAATTTTTTCCCTTAGAAAGGGTCTCATATATGTCCATATTTCTGTATATTTTGGACCAGGGCCTAGTGCCACCATCTTGAAAGTGTCATAGTTGGAATGTCATCAGGTGCATTGTTTAAAATTTTGAATTGTTCTTGTCCTTGAAGGCCACTGTAGCTTCTGTTATTATTCTAAAGGGGTGGGGTTACCCAGGGAGTGTTGCATTCTAGAATTTTGTAGAACTTTCTTGATTATGTCATATTACACACTGCACCTTTAAGCCTTTTCCTATAATATATCAAGTTTGTAATTCACAATATACGTATGAACCTCTGTCAGCTTGTTTAGGGGTAGGTCTGTAAGCTAGGTCAATGACTGTCGCTTCCACCATAAAATAGCAAGCGCTGCTGCCAGTTACCTCCCTGATTATATGCACTTTGGGAATGATTCAACAGGCATATACTGCCCCAAGTGGTGGGAGGTAGAATACACACTAAACATAAAGTGGCTCTCACATATTCCATACAGCCAATTAATTGCTTGTGTTTGAATCGATGACCTCATATGTTGATAATTTGCCAGTTACAGTTTTACACCCTTTGACTCTGTAACCTTAAACTGTGATGTGATGTTTAATTAACCAGCTGTCTTGGTCTTTGGATCTTTTTATACTTTCTGGAACAACTTTTAAATTTTTTTGACTAAATTGGGATTTGTGTATTGTTGCTGAGCTTGCTGAATAAAACCAGGTGGATCTTCTGATCTACTGAAAAAAGCAGATTGGACAGAGAATTGGTTTGAAACTATGTCACAACGTAAAAGTCTCTAGAACATATAAAGTAACGTATTTATTATACAACACTAAATTATGCATTTGAAACAGTTGTAAATATTGTGAATTACATGAAATTACTGTTAGCAGTTTCTAATCATTTTCAACCAAATATTTATTATAAATCAATTATTTGACTCTTACAGTGTGTGTAAATGGATCCTACTTTGAATGCACCTTTTCACTGTTTCTCTGTGTGTCTATAGAAGCGTGGCATGTGCAATATCGTTGACCTAGCAAAGCCCAGGCCAAGCACATTCTATTGAGTCACACACACACACACGCACACACATACACACATACACTCTCTCTCTCTCTCTCATTCACACACACACACACACACACATAGCAGAATCAGCAGACACATCGGGATGAAGGGAAAGCGTCGAGGCAGCAGATACTTTTGAAGCCGGCCTTTGTGCGTCCGGAGCCCCTGCAGTATATATTGGGGTTTCCAACTTTTTCTCTGTTACACTGTGTGTGTGGTTGCGCGTCAGGTTGGAAACATGTCTCAGTACTCTGGAATGGTGAGTAGAACAGCGACAGGAATACTGTTGGATTTGTCTTTTATTACTGTGTTCACTTTGTCAGTTGTGTGTGTGTGTGTTAGACAGTGTGTGTGTGTGTGTTAGACAGTGTGTGTGTGTGTGTGTGTGTGTGTGTGTGTGTGTGTGTGTGTGTGTGTGTGTGTGTTATCTGAAAAAATAATAATCGAAAAATAGTTTAAAAAAAATATACAGAAATATAATTTTAAACGATCGTATGGAGACTGAAATAAATGTCAAAGTTTTATTGGAGATTGTTCCTCAAAACTAGTAAAAAGAGAGAAAATTGGGAAATAAATTATTATTATTTGTAACCTCTCTTTTCCATAAAATACACTTTAAAACTAAATTTTTTTTTTTTTTTTGAGTTTGGTGAATTTGAAATCAGTTGACAAAATCACCGCAAATTTTAAGGTCTATAGTCTACAGTTCATGTAGAATGTACTTTTTACTATAAAGTGTCACATGATGTTTTTGCTGGGCTGGCTAGATTAGCAGCTAAAGATCAAATATGTAGATTCTAGCCCGTTAAAGCCAGAGGCATCAAATAAAAGACAGAAATTTCAATGTTATTGTTCGTTATAACCTTTGAAAATTTACACAAAACAATAATTGTTAAAAAAATAAATTAAGACACCACTTGAAAATGTTCTTAAAATGTGGAAGAAATGCTGTCGGAAAATCTATAGAATAAAGCAAAAAAATGTAGATTTTAAAACGATACACTGATCATTTGGAGTGGTATTTAAATGTTTTCCAGAGCTGTATATTTTACAGACTTAGACTAAATATTTTTATTGTTATTTCAAGGTTTCTTTAGATTAATTACCTTCATATACACAGATTTAAGACATTTTCATCAATATTTTAAGGTGATAAATGTATTTTAATGTCTCTATTCCTTTCAGATCACCTTCTACGAGGGAAAATGTTTCACCGGCAGGAAGCTGGAGGTCAGGGGAGACTGTGATAACTTCCAGGACCGCGGCTTTATGAACAGGTGAAGAAGAAAAACGATTATTATTTTTTTATTCAACGAATTTCGGTTCTTAAAGTAGCTACAAAAAGTTTCAATATTTCTGGGGGAAAAATGACAAAAACGTAAACATTTCACAAATTGGTTCAGAAAGAACTTTCAGTTTATGTAAATAAAAGAGAAATAGACAATAGTTTAAATAATGCTACGAAATATCTCAAATCAAATATTAATTTATTCGAATTATTAATTAATTATTAATTAATGATTTATTTATTTGAATTTTATTTTAATAATAAAATAAAATAGCTACAAGGAACTTTAAGTGTGGGTTCTTTCTAGCGCCCCCCTTTGGACAAAAGCGGTAGTGTTTTTCACCACTCCAGCTGTTGTTCCTGGGTGAGCGTATACCCATGACAAAGGCATTTAGAAATGACGGTCTTGTTTGCTGTTACATGTAATTTATGATCTTAGACAAAAATTGTGACTGTTTCAGAAATACCTATAATAAGTGGATTGGATTTTTTAAATGCTTTTCAAGACAAAAGCCCAAAGCGCTTTACAGGGTTATTATGTTTGTGTCACATTAAAACCATTCCTATGAGAGGACACACAGTTTTAAAAAGCATAAATCTGGTTGGTTTTAAACTGTCATAGTAGCGCACAGCTTTATTTTGTTTGCCCTGGGGCAGACTGATGTGAGAGTGGCTGCCAAAAGTTCAGCGCTTTCAGTACGGGCCCTTCGACTACCACCTACAAACAGACAAAAAAAGTCAGTCATACACAAAATTTTTTCACACCAGGCAATACAATGGATTGGATTAGGTCAAAGTGTCTTAGGGTCCCAGGTTCCTTCGTTCACACAACAACCATAGGACACAGGTGGCTGCCTGGGGCAGACTGATGGAAGCGTTGCCATCAGCGCCATGACCCTCCGGACCACCACCTCACATACTGCAGTCATACACATTCACACCAGGCAAGGTGGGTGAAGTGTCTTGCCCAGGGACACAACAACCATGACACAGGTGGCAGGGGGGGGACCACCTAGGATCCACCTGAGCCACAGTCGCCCCAGATTAAAATACAGTTTGAAATGTATTCTTTTAACGTGAAGTTGAGGTGATGCTGACGTGCTTTTGTCTTGTTATTCGTCAGGGTTAACTCTATCCGTGTGGAGAGTGGCGCCTGGGTGTGTTTCGACCATCCCGACTTCAAGGGGCAGCAGTACATCCTGGAGCACGGGGAATACCCAGAGTTCCAGAGGTGGAACTCCCACAACGACCACATGGGATCCTGCAAGCCCGTCCGCATGGTGAGATAGGCTAGTCTGTGTGCGTGTGTGTGTGTGTGTGTGAGATAGGCTAGTCTGTGTGCGTGTGTGAGATAGGCTAGTGTGTGTGTGGCTAGTGTGTGTGTGTGGGGGGCTAGTGTGTGTGTGTGTGTGTGTGTGTGTGTGTGTGTGTGTGTGTGTGTGTGTGAGATAGGCTAGTGTGTGTGTGTGTCTGTGTCTTGTGTGTGTGTGTGTGTGTGTGTGTGAGATAGGCTAGTCTGTGTGTGTGGGGCTAGGTGTGTGTGCGTGTGTGTGTGTGTGTGTGTGTGTGGGAATAGGTGTGTGTGTGTGTGTCCGTCTATCTAAACTGTCAATAAATCATAGAAATGCCAAAAGTCTCATAAAATAAAAAATTTAAAGATAATTTTTAGTAACATATTTGTAGTAAAAATATTTTAGATCGATTTCAGTTCGATGTGAATCTAGAATATATTAAAGTGTCACTTTCAAATTACAGAAACAAATGACTTTTCATTGACATTAATTTTTTTTAGATGCACCTTAAAAACTGTATATTTTAAAATGTTTGTCTCCCTCCCTCCCTGTCTGTCTGTCTGTCTGTCTCCCTCCCTGTCTGCCTCCCTCCCTGTCTGTCTGTCTCCCTGCCTGTCTCCTTCCCTCCGTCCCTCCCTGTCTCCCTGCCTGCCTGTCTCCCTCCCAGCACGGAGAGCACTACCGCATGGAGCTTTTCGAGGCCTGTAACTTCTCTGGTCAGTGTGTGGAGCTGTGTGAAGACGTGCCCTTCCTGCAGAGCCGCGGGCTGAGCAAGAACTGCATCAACTCAGTCAGAGTCTACGGAGACGGAGCGTCAGTACACACACACACACACACTAATACACAGAGACACATACACACACACACAGAATACACTAACACACAGAGACACATACACACACACAGAATACACTAACACACAGAGACACATACACATTAATACAGACACACAGACACACACACACTAATACACACACTAATACACACACACACACTTATACGCACAGACATTAAGACACACAGAGTACACACACACTTATACACACTAATACACATTAATACAGACACACACTAATACACACACACACATTAATGCACACTTATACACATTATAATACACACAAACATAGAGACACAGTGGCACAGAGACATATACACACACACAGAATACACTAACACACAGAGACACATACACACACACACAGAATACACTAACACACAGAGACACATACACACACACAGAATACACTAACACACAGAGACACATACACATTAATACAGACACACACACACACACACAGAGAAAGACAGACAGAATCCACCTTTAACAGATAAAACAACCTAATAATGAATGAATTAATCTTATCTTTCTTTCCCTCCTCTGCAGCTGGGTCATGTACGAAGAGCCCAACTTCCGCGGGCGCATGTACATCGTCGAGCGCGGAAACTACTGCAGTCACAACGAGTGGCAGGCTCAGAACCCCAACATCCAGTCCATCAGGAGGGTCGCCAACTACTTCTAAACCTCTCACCCTCTAACCTCTGACCTCTAACCCCCCCCCCTCCCTTTCCCCCCCTCCCTCTCTAAGACTGTAATCATGTACAATAAATAAACCTCGACTGAAATAAGAACACGGGTTTTTTTAATCAAACTCTTTCTCTCTGTGTGTTTGTGTTCAATGGAAATTGTAATTAGCAGAATATATTGTTTTTTGTATTATTGCTGGGGTTATAAGTACTGTATGTATAAGTCCATGACTATACAATAATGGTCAGATGGATGTGCAGTATGTAGATTAATGTGTAGCTTTAGGTAAGAGTTTTCCTGAGTTGCTTAAAGGTATTGGACCTGTTCAGAATTGACAGGGTGGAAAAGTGTTTGAGCTAAACTAACCTGGATGAGAGACCTTTGCCCATTTCTAAATCAAAAACACACGCACAGTTAAAGGAATGGTTTCTGTCGCCTTTTCTTGAGCCGGAGACTGAGTCCAAAAAGTTAATAATGTACAGGTCCTCCATTATATCCTTTAAACTTGTATAAGAGTGAAGTTAGCATTTAATTACATTTTAAGTGATATTAAAAAGGTTTAAAATTTGGTTTTGGAAACAACGTACTTTCAATATCACTAATCCTTTGAGAGAGATACAGACAGACGGGGGGGCCAGACAGACAAACATTTGATAAAAATTCCACCTGCAAATGACCAAAATGCCCCCACCAAAAAATAGGGTAAAATAATAATGGTAAATCATCACAACAGTGGCTCCGTGCTTTGAAACCAATGAGCTCAAAAGCTTCTTTATTAGACAATCCAACTCAAACTCAACATTAACATGAAACTTCCTTCAAGGAAATTGTAACAACTTAGTTTTAAACTTCTACATGAAAAAACACAAAACTCTTTTCTTATTGCGTCAGAACAACAGAAATCACTGAATCAACGTCAGCAGCAGAACTTTTAAAACAAACTTTGGTTCCTTCAAAATAAAATAAAAATAATAATATTAAAATCACGTCATAAACAACCAATGATTCATGAAAAGAAACAATATAGATTTTTTCCATATCCATTCAGGAGAAAAATAATTAACTTTATTTTGAAAAGTGCAGCTTTGTCAACTGATTAAAGTTGAAAATAAAATATTTTCTCACGTCGGAACAAAATAACGTTTTTATGACGGAGTTTAAGGGCGAGGAAAAGTGTATTGCTTTAATGTGTGTGTGTGTGTGTGCGTGTGCGTGTGTGTGTGTGTGTGTGTGTGTGCGTGTGTGTGTGTGTGTGTGTGACTGCGACTA